>JAYJMH010046315.1:0-37361 GCA_036873815.1 Phacellophora camtschatica
AGAATTAAAGGTAAATCCTAGACTCGTTACAAAAGTCGTTAGTTCGCTCCTCCGCCGAGCGAAAGTACAGGGAACTTCTGTCCAAGTTTAACGTATGTTTAAAAATGAGTCCCATTGACCGAAGTGTTATGAAGTCTGTCGAGGAGCGCAGGGAGACAAGGTACTCATGCAGTATGTCTAATAACTGCCATGCCTAAACAATAATAGCTAATTAACTTAATTCTAAACTATATAACAGCAGAGACATAAAAAGTAGGTCATGTGATATATAAACAGACAACAGATAAACATAGCAGACAAATGTCTAAATATTTGGTCCCCGATTAAAATTTTTGATGGCGTGCTTTTGGGCAAAATACAAAGTACATTTAGTTCTTTAAAGGTTACTCATAGTTGTCATGTATCTAGAGATGGTGTTTCATTTTCTGATACCAGCCCCGAAAAATATTAGGCTAGGCAAAAGTCCGAAAGAGCAACTGTGTAAAACTCAGTTAAAAGCATAACTTACACCAGGAACAATATTTGAGCGACAAAGTCTTGTCGATGAAAACTCTCTGTTTGCTTGCAATTGCAATTTTGGAAAAATGTTAGAAAGCTTTTGATAGGCGTCGCTTTTCTGCCAGCCAATTGATTTATTTTTATGATGTCGCTGTGAGTGAAATCTTTTGACATTCGAATGCAGCGCTTTGTTTTTCGAACCTCCAGAGATTCGACGTGAGATTCCACTTGCTTGTTTCAGCCAATAAAAAACTTACACGAGTGTTTTTATTTCAAATATCCCTGTGGAGGAGATTATGTAATTTTCCAAAATCGCGTTGTAACTTTTGCTTTTCTTCAGATTTGCTGCACAGGAGATAGTCACGTGATGGTCACATTTCACCACGCCACAAAAAGCATTGCGAAATCATTTCCCTTGGGATTTTGGGTATAAAACGGCTCTGGCGCGAATTTCAAAGCTCATAGTTATGTCATAGGCCAAGCAGCGACGTCCAACGAGACCTGTAAAGAGAAGACTTCCAGGTGTGAACGAAAGTGCAGATTGACCCAAAAGGTATATTCTTCCTTATCAAATGACAAACTTGCTGGTTTTTGCGCTTTAGGCGATAAGGGTAGGTGAGGAATCTGTCTTTTCGTGGCGCTGGCTTTTTGTCAGGCCTACTTGGCCTCACACGATAAGCTGCTTTGAACTGGGCCTACTCGCAATTTTGAAGGTTGTATATATTTTGGACTTGTTAAAGTCTCCGTTCTTTCATTGGGCTGGGTCGGACCTAACTAGGATAGGCAGTTCGGCGGGCTTTAAGGCAGGCACGAGGGGAGACTTTAAAGGCGCAAGTGCAAAATATATACTGCTCCCCTTTCACTTTTATTCGCATGAGCGAATTTTCCCAAACAAGAATGTTCACTTAGTCTAATGTAACAAAATCAGCAAGCTATGTTGTTGGTATGAGAAGAAATCAATCTTTTGAGTCAGTCTGCATGTTTTACTTCCTAGCTTGCACCGGCTCGCTTCAGGTAGAAACTTCTCTTTCATTAATCGTTTGGAATTTAAAGACAATGGTTGTTTGCAATTTTTGGCAATCATCTATTGTTGATAAATTTCCAATCGAGAAAATGTAGAGAATTTTCTTATTGAAATAGCCGTTGGTGGAAAAGATCATTGGAGGCAAGGTATGGTAGGTCGAGAACAGGCTTGAGTCACATGGAAACTTCCCATGAACTTTGCAATTTGAAACTTAAAAATATCAGAGTTTTCTTTGATTTTTTTTAGTTTCTAATTGTAAAAGTGGGGGAACTTTCTTGTTGACATCGCCACTCGACATTTCAGGTGGAGCTACATCATGACATGGGTGGTTGGAGGAAGTCAAGACAAGGCTCGACTCACGAGGAAACTTTCCTTCGACTTTACAATTCGAAACTTATAGAAACAGAAACATCTGTTTTTCTTTCAAATTTCTAATTGTAAGTCTGGAGGGAGCGTGGAAGTTGCCCACGAGGCACATTCAGATGTTTAGCTGACAAAAACGATACTAATCTTGACCTTATCCAAAAATTTGAGAAGCGATACTTTTCATTTGTAAAAATGATTGTAAAATTTATCGTATTCATTCATATCTTTTGTAAATTCATAAAAATAGATGATATCATGTTATTATTCATGTAACACAACTTTTTTGTAAATAAATATGTAAACACTATTACATTTTTGTAAAATATTTGTAAAATACAATTGGCTATTTTTGTATACAAATAACTGCATCAAATATTTTTGTAAATATGTGTAGTTGAGTACTGTGTATCTGGTCTTGCTACTTTGTCAAAAAATATATTGTAAATATTCATGAATATGTATTACTTTGTATTATTATGCAACAGTAAGCTACTTTTGTAAATGTCCACAGATCAACATCGATTATTTTCTCATCTTTTGTAACACAATATTTTGTAAATATGTGCAGCTGACAGTTGGAAATATTGTTATTTTTGTAACACAGCCATAGTGATAAATAACATTAATAAAGCCAGTTTTCATTAATATTTATGATATTTAATTATAATATTATATATATATCGACATTTATTTAATTATAATATTATATATATATGGAAAAATATCGACATAATGAGCATGATTGGAGCTGAAGACTTTGGAAACACATGGTGCCTCGAGAAGCCAAGCAGAAACGAGCCATGGTGCCTCGAGAAACTACCCCTGATTATGGTGCCTCCAGAAGCCGAGAAGAAACGAGCCAATACAAACAACTTGTAACTTGTAACAGCTGTAGAGATCTAACAGTCCCTGATGTATTAGCAAGTTACTTTTTTGTTTCCATTGCAATGATTGGAACCAGTGTTATCTTGTGTGCATTTTATGGCCAGAATAACAATTAAAAATCGTCTTTGCTGCCTACCTGTAGAAGACTTAAGTTAAGTGGAAACCATCCAGAACAATGGCCTACCCTTGGTTGAAAAGTTCCAGTAACAAATAAGTGTGTGCAATATGACTTTATCAGAATTACTACCCTTTTACTGCTATTGGAATGATTGGAACCAGTTATGTCGGTTACCTGTTTATTCATCTTATGATTGGCATTGCTCAATAAGAACTTGTCCTAGATGTTAAAGAAGTTGCCCTGTGTGTAAATGACGTTAATCTTCACCATTGGAACAACAAATTCACAAGAACAACATAGATCAGCAAACAATTTTTGGGAACAAACAAAGTATCAAATATGTTGCCATTCTTTGTGATAATATTTTGTAAATAAGCGTTGATAACAACCGGTATTGTGTAATTTTGTAACACAGTGAGTTGTAAATAATATTCATAAAGCAGCTCTTAAAATATTAGTAATTTTTGCGATGGTATCTATTTCGTAAAACGAAGAAAACTTGTCTGTGCAAGGACACCAATCTTACTTGGTACAAACATTGGTCTTTTTATTTGGTACAAACATCGGTCATTTGTAATTTAGCCATATTCGTTTTGGTAACTATGTATATATTTGAATCAGTTTCTGTTGTTAAGAATTATTAGTAGATTAGTAGATAATTAGCACTGCAGGAGATTTTCAAATCAACAGAAGAAAACAAACAGACAACTGATGGCAATGGAAAGATAAAAGTTCTAGTAAGAACTGAATATATGCAAGATGGCTTTCTCAACCATATATACTGGAGCTTTCTGGTCTTCATCACAGTTATTATAACCTTTTCAGAGTAGTCTCAAGTGACTTTTGTTCGTCTAACGACTGGAATTGTAACAAAAGATGGTTGTTTCCTTGCTGGTTGAGCAATATGCACTGTTGGAAAATGTGCTAATTTTCAACATTGTAGCCACAAATTTATGAGAATGTGCTGCTCTCTTCGAATCCAGAAACGTTATGGAGGAAAAAGAAACAGATGTTGAGACATTAGAAATGAAAAGAAATGGGAAATCAAAAAGAAAGTAAATGTTGTTGATTTTATTGATGGTTTTGTTGCTTTTGTGGTTTTTGGCATTGTTGCTCTTGGGGGACTGCTGTTGTTTAGGAGACTGTTGTTGTTTTGTGGATGTTGTTGTTGTTGATTGTGTTGGTGTTGGCATCGGTTTTAAATTCAGCATACATAAACGTTGAATCGGTGTTCGCTTTCATTAAATCGGCAACCACTTTAGTTAAATTAGAATCCGCTTTCGTTAAATCGGTATCTGTTTTCGTTAAATCGGCATGTTCTTTCGTTAAATTGGCGTCTGATTTAAACTTCGAATTAAATAAACTTTCAATTGGCAACCGCTTTAAAGAAACGTCTAATCGGAATCCTTTTTCAACTCAGCAATATAAAACAAGATCAAGATCCCGATTTTATTTTGATTATAAAGCCACTTTTTTTATCGGCATCCGCTTTAAATCCCGCATTTAATCAACTTTAAATTGGCATCCGCTTTAAATTCCGCATCAAATAAAGGTCAAATTGAGCGTCCGCTCTAAATTCCGCATTTAATCAATTTTAAATTGGCATCCGCTTTAAATTCCGCATTTAATCAATTTTAAATTGGCATCCGCTCTAAATTCCGCATTTAATCAATTTTAAATTGGCATCCGCTTTAAATTCCGCATCAAATAAAGGTCAAATTGAGCGTCCGCTTTAAATTCCGCATTAAATCAACTTTAAATTGGCATCCGCTTTAAATTCTGCATTTAATCAACTTTAAATTGGCATCCGCTTTAAATTCTGCATTAAATAAAGGTCAAATTGAGCGTCTGCTTTAAACTCCGAATTAAACTCCGCATTAACTAAACGTCAAATCGGAATCCTTTTTGAACTCAGGATTATAAAACAAGATCCAGATCCCGATTTTCTTTTGATCTTAAAGCCACTTTTAAAATCAGTATCCGCTTTAAATTCCGCATTAAATCAACTTTAAATTGGCATCCGTTTTAAATTCCGCATTAAATCAATGTCAAATTGAGCATCTGCTTTAAATTCCGCATTAAATATCTAAATCGGCATCCGCTTTAATTTCCGCAATAAATAAACGTTAATTTGGCGTCCACTTTAAACTCCACATAAAGAGGTCAAAATTGGCTTTAAAATCAAAATAAAATCGGGATTGAGCCTGGGATTTTTCATTTCTTTAATTTCGTTTCAAGAAGGGTAATTTCATAAAAGTTGATCAAACTAAAATTACCACTAAAAATCATATCTAACCACCCCTATTTAAGAGGGAAGACGGGAAGGGGGTGGGGTTAAGGTGTTGTGAAGGAGTAGAGCCTTTATCAGGTAATGTTCTCTCCCCACACCCAGCACCGTGTGACGCGTAATATATGGTCACTCAAAAGCTGACCACTTAGCCTCTCACATGTGTGAAGACCGTCCGTGCGTGGTGAAGAGCCACATCCTACACGAGGTAACCCCGTTAACGCGAAACACGGCGGATCTTGGGGAGTAAACCCTGAAACAAAAATCTCACCTTCCATGAAGGCCGGTGAAAATCTTATTGTAAAGAAGGTTTCATGGGCATGAAATTAATCTTGAGTCATGGATCACAAAATTGTTGAATTAAAACAAGTGTAAATGTACGTAGTTAAGAATAATAATCTTAGTAAGACCTCCTAAAAAATAAGGACAACTAGCATTTCTTACAGATAATTGCAGGGGTGTCATGCCCAGGGGAGCAATACTGCACAGTGTGCTGGTGGCTGGATACGAAAACAAAACTCAACTGAAGCAATTGCTTTACTTTTTATGTCAACAAATTTTTTTTCTTTTCCACAAAAAAAGTCCAAAAAAATATGTAACTGCTCAAAAGTTATAAATGTTGGAAGTTATCAAAACTACAATAAATTTTTCTAACCAACGTTCTTGTAAAACCAGTGAAAATATTGCTTCGTAATATAAGCACAATAATTTCAGTTTTGTATCAAATTTGTTCATTTTTTATCAGATAATAATATGATAGTGGTATGTTACTCTGGGATATATATAAGAGTTTGGAAATTAAACTTCTTTGATGACTAAAATTAAATGCAAACTCTTTAGTAATTTTTTCAACAAATTTGTGCAGAAACTGCACCGAATTTCGAAAGAAAACATGAAATAGCTAAAAAAAACCAATCAGACACAATGAAAGTATATATTCAATAGAAAGGAATTTTTGGTGATTCTAATGATATTTTCCCTTCATGGGCTGGTAGGAGAGGGGGTTTCTAGTAATTATTTTTTCTATATTTGAAGTTATTTAACTAACCATTCAAGATATATAAATGTACACATTCTGTATCAATTTATGCATGTTTTGAAATCTGCAAACCCTAGAATGTCTTTTAAGAAAAAAGTACAGTGTGTGCTTCATGGTTTTAAGGGCATTCAGCAAAAGTTGAAAGGCTGACCTTTAGGCTATAACTCTAATGCATGCTCCTCCACAGCCACCTTTGTGTAATAGTAAAAGAATACAAATGTTTTATGTAGAATTTGGAGGTTTCATTTTAAGAGTTGGTCCTGACTAAAGTGAACTCGTATTGAACATTAAACAAACAGAAATAAAAATGGGCACTAGGTGGCAGTGTGATATCATAAGAAACTATATTTCTATAAGAAAATGAGGTGTTTTATGAAAGCAACAAATAAAAGTTAAGAAGAGTTGCCTAAATAAACATTTCATTTCTTTTCCTTCACTGAATTTTGTCCTTAATTTTGATGATAGTTTTAATTTTCAAAGTGCTTTATGATCAAACCTTTAACAAGGAGTCAAATAAACCATTGTCACTGGACCCAGGTCTTGTTTGTGCTTTGAGTACCAAGTTCTTGGCAAAAACATCGTTGAACAACGTCCAACATGATCCAACACGATTGAACAATGTTCAATGGGGTGGTCAAACGAGTTGAACTTTTCGTCCAACATGCATGTTGGGTGATGTTCAATGAAATGTTCAATTCGTTTGACCGGGCCTTAAGTAAAAATCTTTCTGCAAGCATTGCAATGAAACAGGTCACTCGACTCAATACTGCAAGAAAATAATTTCCAACTTAACTGCACTTGAAGAGGACAATTCTTTATTTGATAGTGTGCTATTGTAATTGCTTTGTTATAGTAGCTCTTTAAAATGTCTTTTCCTCAGCATTTATTTGAATTCTTGATTGTTATCAAAATAACTTTTGATTAAGTAATTTTCAGCTTGATAATACACTTCTAACGAGCCCTCACTCAACCACTGCCATAGCATTTGTTGCTATCAAATAATACCAAGAACTGTTATGGGACAAAAATGCCCAAATAAGGAAATAACGTCTTTTCTCCTTAGAAATTTTAATTTTTTCAAAACGTCCATGTTCAGTATGATGATACCCTTCTAATGAGCCATCAACCACTGTTTTAGCACTTATTTTCTCAAATAACTGGCAAAAAGGTATTTTAGGACAAAAATGCCTGACAAGAAAATTAGATCTTTGAATTAATAAAGCCACTAAAAAGTTTAAAATTTTCATGTTCAACCTGATAATACGCTTTCAAAAAGCCATCAACCACTTTTGTAGCATTTGCTGTTCCCAAAATAATTACAAATGTCTTCAAAATCACTGTCTCCCCACCCACTAGCACTACTACCTACCGTGAACGCCCCCCCAAAAAAAAAAAATTTCCAATTTTTATAGATCTACATATATTATATATATATATATAATACATATTTCCAGTCTTTTACAGACGATTTCCAATTTTCATTGCAGCACTTTCTTTGACTTTTTTAAACAAAGAAAAAAATAAGTACAGTTAAGTGTCAGTGAAAGAGTTTGCAATTTATTATTTATTCATATTATTATTATTTATACTGATAACTGCTACTCGTTATTTTGGTAGGGTAACATGTGTAGATAGAGCTATCTATTAAAAAAATCCAAACCAAAAAAGTTCAGACTCAGACAGAGAATTCAGTATAATACTAGTACGAGACTCTTTCTTTATATAAAGCCATACAGATAAATTCTTCAACACATTTGCGTTGCCTGAAAAAGAACTTACCAGATTCTTTAGGTTCTGGCTCTGGCGTAGCGAACACTGGAACAAAAACTGCAGCATTCACATTTGGAACGAATGGCTTGGCTGACACGTTTAGGCCACCCAAAGCCTTTTGAACATCGTCAGTTTCGCTTTGATTAATGGCTTCCCAACTATCGGCAGCTCCACTGTGATGAGCCATAACGAAACGATAACGTTACCAAATTGAGTCTGCTTGATTTCACCAATGAATGACTCTGAATGTTACCTCTGGGTTGTTTTTTACAGATTTAAACCAGAAATTTTTTCAAAGAATTTTTATGGTGCAACTGTTGAGTAATCCTCGTGGAAAGCCTCGTTCGCATTTTGAGCCTCGATAAGATTTTGTTATGAAATGGGCGGAGAAATTGAATCTACTCCCGGGGGTAACCACTGATCAGTGGGGGTAACATTTTAATAGATAGAACAGGGACAAAACAAGCAGGGCAGAAGACCAAAATACGGTAAAAATTCATATAAAAACCTTGTAGACTGAAATACTTGCATTCATTCTACTCGGAATGATGGAGCAGCTTATCATTATAAACAAACACATTCCTTCCAAATAAAACTGAGTACTTTATTTAAGTTCCTGTCCTCTTTCAACAGCAAAAAACTTGCGGAACACAAAATCTGCATACCTACGTTAACATTTTTCGATAGAATGAGATTCTTAAAAATAAGACCTCACACAAAATAACATGTATTCTTGAAAAACAAGAAAATTACATAAAAATTTGTTTAAAAAGAATTACGAAAAACTGAAACATTGAGACAAAACATAAAAATCAAAACGCTTCCATGATATTTAAAATTATGAATATAATTCTCAATGATACAGAAGAAAAAAACAGTGGATTAAGAAAAGGTTCAACAAGATTGTTGAAAACAATTTAGGGGCCTGTAATCATCGGGGGTGCCTAAGTTCAATTACTCTTCAAAATATATCTAGCTATGTACAACTCATTCTGGGCAACTTTGACAAGTAAAAACGAAAATGCAATTTCAACCTAAAAATTAAAGACCACAGGCTGCTCTGAGCTGCAGTTTTCTTGGCAAATGGGGCTCTGTTAAGATGAAACTAATTGTTGAACTTTATAAAAATAAGATTTTATAAAAAGGAAAACATTCAAAATTAGAGCTCAAACACTTTGTAAAAGCAGATAGCTCCGAACCTTTATAAAAGGAAAGAAAACCTTTGTGTTTTGGAGGTAAAGCACAAAAACATTACGAAAATTACCAAAAGCAAAGAATTTTGTGGAACCAAGAAAATCTTAACAGAGTCCCAAAAATTAAAATTAACGGCAAAAACAAATTCATACAAATATGTAATAAAGGTAACAAAATTGTAAGAAACATTTTGCTCCAAAAATTAACCCCATAATAACGTCAAGTTAACAACCAAAGTTACCTCTAATTTCTAACTATATATGAAGTCGTGGCTCATGAAGACTTACTTAACAATGCGTTTGCTGTTTCGACTTAAAATGTAAAAGTAAGGTTTCTCAAAATGTACTTTATTGCATTAAGAATATTGTAAAACCCAATACTTGCATGTAAAGACTGCATGAGTTGGGTTTTAAATCTGAGAGTCACGACCGCGACAATTGGAATACAGAAGAATCCTGCAATTGACGACAAACTGATTTTTGAAATCTAACTCAAAAAAGATTTTAATAGTTTTTAGTTGTTATTCTGTGTCTCTTGAAGATGGTCGGTGTAATATCACAACCATCTCTAGAGGCCTGACAAATATTATTCGTTCTTCAAATACACATTTGAAAATAACTTTTTAAGAATGAATTGCTATTTGTCATATATCTAGAGATGGTGCGTGTCCCTCATCTCCACTATGGTCTGGTATCTATCCTTGAAGACCCATTGTTAACAGTGATCCTTTTTGCGGCCGATTAGCAATCCAAACATACTTCAAACTGACAACATAAACGGCAATGGCGGCGAATTATCATTCATTTTCTTTCATTTTTGTCATTATATTTTCTTGTACACCTTTACTAAAAAAAAACTTTAAACAAACTAATTAGATTCAGCAATCTTACTCGTCTGTCAGTGAAGTGAACCCGGCCTTAGACCAAATTTGAAGGTTGGTGTTAGAACATAGTCGGGATAATGAGACGCTCCATCCCTCAATATATGACAAATAGCTGTTGCACATTTCACTCTCAAAAGCTATTTTGAAATGTGTGTAATTTATGTAAAGTAGTAATATTTGTCATAAATCTAAAGATGCAAGAAGTCGATCTCGGTTCAGAAAAGCATCAATGTTAGCAAGATAAAATAAGATAACTATTTTATCTTGATGTTAGCAATGGACCTTTAAGAATAAGATCTCACTGTAAAGTTTCTAACAAATAACTGCGCAGAGAGAAAATGGGAGAGTCGAGCAACACACCATATTAGTCGTCAAAAATTTAGTTCTTTATCTACCAAGAAAACTATAATATGTCGTATACAGTAGATCCCCGCTATCTAGAAACAGCAAATTAAGAAACTGAGGCTCAAAATCTTTAGAAGAGCAATGGAAGAAAAATATAATAATTCGATAAACAAAGAGGCTACAGCCAAATATCTAGTTTCCTAATAGCTGGGATCTACTGAACTGTATCCATACTTGATCCAAGAAAATCAATAATTTAGAAGGTAATCTTTCATGCTTGAAAAAGTAAGGTTTATAGGCGAACGAGATTATAGCATTTTCTATCTGAAAAATCCTTAAAGGGTTATTGCACACAGTGCACACTATGGTAAAAAAAATTGACAGTAGTTAAGTAACAATGGCTCCCGCAACTAGCAAATCATCTAAAATTCATCGTTAAAACAGCATTTATTCAGAGTTGCAAAATTTATTTATTTTAAAACTTGCACTTGAAAATTTGTTCATGATCGTTTGTCAGTCAGTCCTACTTTAAACGCCACGCTTGTGTCAAGTAAAATTTAATTGATATCGTTAAATCCACCTTTTCTAATATGGGCTGCCATTATGAAATTTATCAAACGCTTGAGATATTGCATTTTTGATTTTTTAATTAGATTCTGCATATAATATTTAGTCTGAGAAACAATTTTTGCATTTCTACATACTTTTTTGTCAAAGTTACAGCAATATAAAGATTTGACATTTGTAAGAGCTTTGACCGTGAAAATGATGTTAGGTCAAAATTTTGACCTAACAAAATATTCATGGTCAAATCCCTCATAAACTTAAAAATTTTGTACTGCTTTAACTTTGATATAAAAGCCCGTGGGAATAAAAAAATTCTTGCTCAGACTAAACTATGTATGGAGAATTTAATAAAAAAAATAAATAATTCAATATCTCAAAATTTCGACAAATTTCCATAATGGCAGCCCATATTAGAAAAGGTGGATTGATATCATTCATCTTTGATTCAAACTTAAACTAAAATTAAATTAATTTGGCTACTTTGTTCGATAACTTGTCAATTGCAAAATCATCCGACAGAGCACCATATAAACTCATGAAAATATGAAATGCAAAGCCAATCAACCGGCACGAAAATAAATCGGTTTCTTCAAAACTAAATTTTACATCTCTGAAATGTGTCAAGAGACGGTGGTTGCAAATTTCAAATATCACGTCGACATACACAGGCTCAAAATAAGGTGTCACACAATGCTACATGTATACCGAGGCGGGAACTGCGGGGGGTGTGTGGGGCGAGAGCCCCCCCTAAGATCTGTTTGTCGGAAGTTTTAGGCACCTGTCGACAATTTGATCCATTTCTGAGCATTTGCCCCCCCCCCTCCCGGCTTAAAACCGAATTTCCGCCTCTGCGTGTATATCTGATACAAGCTCAGGTAAAAATAAATGCTTTTGATAATTTGAGTTGCCTGCAAATTACAATTTTCAATATGCAACCTCATTTGTAAGTTTTCAACGCAAGCTTGCCTCTTGAAGTGAAAGGACTATCTATGATTTACTGGTTGATAATTATAAGGTTTGCTGGCTATGTAAAGAGCGGCCCAAAAAATGTCCTCACCTTCTCAAAGCTGCTGTGGAGGAGCTTTACCATTGACTTCTGTTTTTACTTGAATTAAATGTTAGAATCTTCACCTTAATGTTTGGTACTTTGTTTGCCATAATCACCGAGTTACACTCGATCAAACCAAAAATAAAGGATTTCTGCTGGTGCACTGTGCTAAAATATTACACTATGGCTTTGAAAATACAATATAATCGTTCTATCTATCTCGGGGATTACTTTGTAAATTTTGGCAAACAAGGTACCAAACTTTGAGTGAAGTCTCTTGCATTAACGTCAAACCAAAACAAACTTATCAAATTTCTCCTCCATAATTTCTCCTTAAAAAACTGCTCCATAACAGCTTATGCAAACGTGGAAAATTTTCTTGGGAAACCTGGTATGACACTGAAAAATATCCTCAACATAACGAGTAAAAGGCAAATGATCTATTTGACCTGCAGCCGGCATATTCAAAACTGGCAACCAATGTTTATATTTTTACCTAACGGACGTCATGAAGCAGCACATCAACAAGCAGCACTAGAAATAACATGAATTACAATTTTAAAAAATTCCTGCGCATGAAACGATTGGCAGCTTCTTGGCAAACTTGCATCTTGCTGAATTAACCACAGCTACCATATTCAGGCAGTCTCGCTCTAAAATAATCTTCATTCAAGTCTTGATTTGACTACGCGGCTGGATGTCGCTGATTTAGACACGGGCTACGTAGACACTGTCACTGTAACATGAGCGATTTGAGATTATCCTGCAGAATTGTGTCTTTGACTGCATGAAATACGAATTTAATGTTCTCCGTGTCAATGGCAGTGGTGAAATGGTGAAAAAGGGCTTTAGACCTTTCTCTCCTTCGACTATCAAACATTTGAAGGATGAAAGATTGCACGTCCTTCAATTCATTTGGACTGCCTTGGAACTGCGGAAAGTAGTCCGAAATATTACTAAATTTGATTTTTTCTTTAAGAAGATCAGTTTTGTTGAGGAAAAGGATAATCGACACGTTAGCAAAGCATTTGTTATTTACGATCGTCTCGAATATCATGCACGATTCGATAAGGCAATTTGTCTTGCGATCTTCCATGATTACTTGGTCAAAGGCACTCGATGATACCATGAATAATATCGAAGTTACCTCGTCGAAACACTGAAACCATTTCGTACGCTGCGATCTCTGCCCGCCTACGTCGACCATAACAAACGGTATACCTTTAATCTCAAAATCATATTCTTGTATGCCTTTCGTAGCCTTCCGGGAATGAAGAGCATCTTGTTTCGACGGCAAAAAATCCTACAAAATAAGAAAAAGAATATTACAATCTCCTGAATTCAAAACCATGGGTTTGAGAAACGAACGAGAGTATCGTTCAAAATATGGTTGATTATATGTCATCACTATCTGGGTGCTTCGTTCTCAAAGTAACTTTTTTATTTGAATAAGATTGTGAATGGAATTGTTCTTGAGGAGTATGACATTTAGCTTTATTGATATATCGCCATACTTTGAGCCACACTCAAGTTCATCAACAGAGAAACGCGAGTTGTTGTTTCCTAATCCCTTGTATCCACGTGACATGCAAACATGAGCAACAACAAAAACAACTTTCATGGGCACAGAGACATAACAAATCGTTTTTCCTCGTTCCTGGTCTTAACCCGTAGTCTACAGATCCATTGCTCAATTTCCTTGTCTTTGGTCTTAGATCTAAGTATCTTGGTCCATGATTTAGGGAAAGGAGGACCTCTCCTTTTCCTTCCACAACCCCCATTCCCTCCATTCCTTCCACAACCCCCATTCTTGGCAAACATCGCGGAGGTGAGCAAGAGAAGTCGTTTACGCGTGAATTGAAGTTAAATTTGGCAGTAATGTTTTATCAGAAAATAAATGCATATCAAATTTGATGATTTGTTGTTCTCATCGAAGTAAGTAAATACATAACACGAAACATTCCCACCGTTTACTTTAAAAATCCCTCTTTCAAAGCATGGCCTAAGCATCTGGGCGTGTGATGTAAGGCGATTTTCACAAAGTATTGAGTTTTGCAACATTTCACTTAAAAGAGAGACATCCTTCGGTGAGATAAAACAATTTCTGCAAGTATTGAATTACAAAATATTGGCAAAAAAGAAAGCAACTTTATGTTTTGCTCCAAAATTTAAGTCATCCCCCTGAAGACGCACCCCCCTCAAGATTAAATAAATAGCAAGTGCTAAGATGCACGCATGTAAATTTTCTACTGCGCAGTAAAACTACACTGAAGTCTGTTTGTATGCTCCCCTTATAGCCTGCAGGCTAATGCTCCCCCAGCTAACGATGCCTCATCAAGTGATTTGTGTGAAAAATTTGATTATCTTCAGGGAGTAACGAAGACAACAGGAACAGTGATCCCTAATCCCAAAAATGCAAATTTCAATTATCATTTTCCGCCTAAGCTAGCGTTAAGTTCAAATGAGCCGCAAGCTGGCCACAGAGCTTTCAAGGGTCTGATAAAAACCGTTAAGTCTTTTCCTTAGCCATGCTTACGGATATGGGTATGATTGAACTGGATCAAAGAACTAAAACGACAGCTATGTAGAATATGAAGCCAACACCCGCAATTGAAGAACCACACGGTGTTATGGTCGACCAGTGAAATTTTAAGCTTAAATTAGATACAATGCATGTGTTAACGCTTTTCCAGCTGAATGCAGGGAGTAGTACATATCTTAAAGACAAGGAATTTGTCTTTAATTGCACCACCATATTATAGAATAACATTGTAACGCAGGACTAAGCGGATCGATAGACATCTGTGAGATTAGGTTCAGTTTATTTCTGCAGTTGAATACAAAATTACATTTTTAACCAAAAAAGAGTCTCTTTGCTTCAAGCGTCCTAAGTACTACAACTACAGTTTGTTCATTTTTGGCAATTTTATAAGGTAGCTTCTTATAAACGGGTTTCTCATAAAAAATGTGTGTAATTCAAATGATCAACATGCGTTGAAATGTTCAAAATTAATGTAAAGTTATGTTCGCATGTACCTCCTAAAAAAGTGATGTTTTACGTTGTTTATCAACGGGCCATCGGATCCTTCCGGGGGTGGATGTTAAGACGGTTAACGTTGGCCATACAAACAAACATGGCACAAGAGTTATTGCAACAATAAAAATCATGCATATCACAAACTTAAATGAGCGAAAGAAAGAAGAAAAACATGTAAAAATTGAGCAAAGGCGACAAACACTAGTGAAAAAGCTATGAAGGACCGGGTCAAAAATCCTAGCAAAGATGATCACGCTGATTTTTAAGATTTGATAAATCAACAGTGCGTTAAAGACAAAAATGAAAAGAATTTATTCGGTTTTACATTAATATGTTATTTGGGACACGATTTGTTCTGCAGGGTAAAAAATTCAGAACTAGTTTTGGTTCTTCTGTGTGATGTGGAATATCCACATCAAAAATGTTCTGATTAAGATCCGAGTATCTACAACCATTAACTTGTCACCTTCTCAAAGGAATCAGAACTCCCATACAAATCATTTCAGCGAACTTCAACAGCAAGGTACATGAAATTTAATTCAATGAGCGTTTTCATGTAATTTTATGGAGAAATCTTCAATATTTTCATGCATGCTTTCGTGTTATTTACATAGGAAAATATTTTTGCATTTAACTCGCAAATGAAAAAAATGTCCATTAACAAGTGCGATTAAATATTAGAGCAACTAATTAAAACTGGAGGTCACTCCCATTTCATTCCAGTTCTATTTTTAAAAACTACTAAAAATAAAATGACAACAAACTGTTTCTCATGAAAAAATAATTTTATCTTTTTCCTGCGAGGATGAATCTTACATGTCCAGAGGAATAATTTTAAAATCGGGAAAATATATTTACCCCTGATTTTATTTATGCAGGGTTATTTCTACAACTTGTAGTATTTTCCATTATGCCTTTGGAGGGAGGAGATGAGCAAAAATTTCTATTTTAGAAGCAATCTGTTTCCAAAAGAAAGAGGTCATCTCATTATGAGAAAGGGGCAAGAAATATGAAAACGTATAAACAAAGAGCACGGGTATCAATTACCAAGTGTCTACAAAGTTTATGAAAAGTCCAACTTCAAATCAATTTGACTTTGCTATGTCAAGATTTTAAAAATATATTACCAAAGGGAACCCAAATAAGGCCTGTAAAAATATTCACTTACTGGTTTTCCAATTCTTGTCAAATTATCCAGGAAGTATTTTGTAGAGTCACCCTATGACAAAATAAAATTTTTATTGACAAAAACAGACTTTCAAAAAAAATTATTAACACTTCCGATGTCAAATCTTATTCCCACTATAAAAAGCAACATAATGGCTGCAGTAAGGTCAAAAATTGATTTTTCTGATTTTTCAGATTGAGCATTATTGCTTACAAATGTTCCATGTTATTTTCATGTTGTTCTTCTGAGGAAATGGGCCAAGAAGTTTCTTCACAGTGGTTTCTTAAATGCAAGGCCTTACAGCATTTTTAATATAAAAGCTATTTCCCATGTTAGGGGCTGCAAACATATCGATTTCCTTACTGAAAGCATCATTATGACATTTTGGAGAGGGGGGTTTAGGTCATCTGACATTTTCCAAATTAGATACAATAAAAAAACATCATTTGCGTGGATGGTCTAACACTGGTGAGATCACTAAAGTGGGATGGAAATTTTCTCATATGAACACAATTCACTGAGCCAGACCAGCCATGTTGGATGAATTCTTCAGAAGTGAGAATGCACACATTCAATGACAATAAATATTGTTATTCTTTGATGGCACCATTGAATTTGAATAAAATGTCTTGCTCATTTTGCAGGATCATATAAACAAGCAGATAATCATCTCACCTCAGTGAGATAGCCTACTCAAGTGAGCTGGCCCACCATATATCAACAACCCTAAATTTAATGTTTTAAATATGGAATTAAATATCTTAACATATCTTAACAAAGGAAGTAAATGCCATTAAACTGCAGCAAAATTTCTGATTAAACAATCTAAAACTTGTGAATTCCAGGTTCCTGATTAACGCATCTCAAATTTTGTTTAAGTTTGCAAAATTTATAACAAGCCATTATTCCATTCATTAGCTAAAAAAAAGTGCAGCCAAAAATTGTTGAATTTAAAATCTGGTTGCCAAGCTGGCATTTACTTGAAAACAACCTTTCACCACTGCTATATAAAGAAAAACACATATATCCTATGAGCAGAACTTTATACATCCTGTGAACAAACCTCAAGCAAAAAAAACTGGCTTGTTTAAATTTGTTCTTGTCTGTAAAAGTCAAACTGAGGATTTCTGACTGCAAATGTCATGAAAAAATGCTTGAAAATAAACTCTGAAAAGTAAATTTCTGAAACTGCAGCATTTTATAAACATGTTTCTAGTGACAAGCCCTTTCTATAAAACAATTTGGAGTCAATTCATAAATTTTTAAAGCAACGGTTTGCCATAAAAAATGTGCTCCTTATTATTTTGCATTATGCTTGGCTAAATAATGAGCCAATGAGAATGTTATCAGGAGTTACTGAGTTACTTAAACGGTTTTTTATACAACAACATTTTGAAAATTCTTTAGAGAAAAAGCATTATATTCATCAAAAAACAAAGACCAGCACAGTTTCTGCTAAATAAATAAATTAAAAAATTGCAAAAGAAAAATGTTTTTCATGTGATTACACTTTGAAATTCCTTTCAAAGGATAACACCAAAAAACTGTTTTTCATTCTTTTGCACTTTAAAATTCCTTTCAAAGAAAGCATAACATTCATGTAAAAAAGCAATCAGCACAGCTTTTCTAAATCAATAAATAAAAATATGTGCAAAAGTATTTGTGAAAGAATGGAATTGAATACTTGGCCTAACTCAATACGCCACTTTGCTATTGAGGGACACGTCATGAGGGGTGGTCAAAAGAAACGTTGGATTCATAACATCAATCATGACCTAAAAGATCTTCACCTGAATGCTGAACTTGCTCAAGATCGATCCATATGGAGAAAGAGAATTCAACCTCAATATGATATTGTCCAACCCCCAAACATGGGGAACCACGGACGTTAAACCGAAGAAGAATTACAGTACCATCGGAAACAGGGGGCTGGAGCAAAAAAAGAAAAATTGAAAACAAAACAACAGATTTAAATAAACTAGATTCCGCCATCTGTGTGACAAAATACAATGGAGTCCAAATCGAACTGCAGCAAAAAAAGAAAAAATGGTCTTACTTTGAATCATTACTCCTTGTATCATTCTGTTAAATTAGCCTTCATATTTTAATTTAACAATCCGGCATAATTTTGTTAATTTGTATCTAATTAATATTAGTAAACAAAAAACTAATAACAGGAAAAGATAATGATTGATTTCCTCAGTGGATAATTAAGCAATTGAATGTTTCCTATCAGAATATGGAACCTAGGCTAATACATTCCCAGTGTGATCTTTTGTATTTATGGCAGGAAACTAAAACAATACATTCAGCTCATGTGGTTGAAGCAGGCTAAAATGAAATTGCTTTAGCTAAAAAAATTATATATTATACATACAGAAAATAAAAAAAAAACAGTTTAATTCATATTCATGTGATCAGGTTCACAAAGAAAAGTCTGTCACAAGATAGCAAAGGGAAATTTTGAATGCCCAAAGATTCATGTCTGAGCATGACAGTGTGATTTGTCATGCTTAAGAATAGATTTCACACCCATTTCAAAGCAAGTAAGCAAATCACAATAAACAAAACAAAGGCCTTTAATGCTCTCTTGTTTATTTTGATTTGATTGAGAAAATCACAACACTATCATGTTGAAAACATGAAACTTTCACTTTGAAAAATGTACCCTTTGCTCATCTATTGCAAAATTATCTATTGGGGTATGGTTAATTATAGTATTGGTTAGAAGGTTAGTTATCTATGCTTGCATATTTCTGTTAATTCTTCAATCAGTGGGGAGCCAATGTGTGTGTGTGGGAGGGGGGGCAGGTTAGACCTTACAATTGTCATAGTTATGCAGGCTATACTATGACTCATAAAAATACTGGAAGATTTCTGGATTTAGATTTTCGGCCTTGTAATTGTAATTCAAACTTTGAACAATGGTGAATTTGAACAATGGTGAATTTGAACTTTGAGAATACAACTCTTAAAACCCTCATTTCAATGATCCCCAAAAAGTTGGGGATTTCAATTCCAGAACTTTTGCTCTAATATTACCATCACCCCAAACTGCTTTTTAGTAGGTCTGCTATTTTTACTGTTTTTTGCCTGCATCCTGTTTATTGTTTTTGCAGCCCAGTCGGCCAGACCCCTTTCTGAAGAGCCTGTGACATCTTCAATCCATAGCAAATTTTATTGTGTCACAATGGCATGTTTCTAATACATTCAGCCAAATTGTAAAAAATTAAACTGCAAACAATTTGTGGGCAGGCCCTATAAAAACATCCTCAACTCCCATTAAGTCTGAAAGCCTTGACCACAAAAATTATTTGATCAAATTATTTGATCAACTGTTAATTAAATATAATGAAAATTATCAACAAAAATCTGAAAATAATCATAAAGTGATTTAAGTTAAAAATGTTTTAATCAAAATTCAAATTGCATCCAAGTTTTCATTCAAAGTGACTATTGTCATTTCACGGACATGCACACATGTATATTATATTTACATATGAATATATGCAAAATTAATTAGCTTTTCACAAATATACAGAGTGGTCTTGTCCCGGAATGGATCACAGCTGTCAATGAATCACTGTCTTGTTTACCATTAATTCATTCTCTTGACAATTTTGAAACATGTAAACTCGTGAAGCGTGCAATTTTGAAAAGGCATGCAAAATCTAGCTTGAAGTTAAATCATTTTTGCAAAGTTTAATTTTGAATTTTGAACAGAACTAAATCCAGCTAAATCCAAATTTTAAAAAAGCAGCTAAATCCAAAAAAAGAATCCTTTTTCACTAAAGTATGCTACTCACAAAAAGATACAGTAATTTTTCCCCAAAAATCCTGAGAAAAGTGTAACATGTTGAAAAAGCTTTTATTAAAAAACAGTGACCTGAAAATGAAAGTCTTTTGTTTCAAAAGTGATGGATTAGAAGTTCTAGATCCTGTTTTTTGAAGATATTATTGCACCCTTTATTGGGCATTCAATACACAAATGCATAGCATGCGAAATAATCAAACACTGTCTCACACACGTCAAGCAATACCAAGCATCCATAAAACAATGTAAAAGTTTGCTTCAACAATGAACGGATGTTTGACTCGCGCGCGCAAGGACAAAGAGTTTTCGCTTTCACCAACAAACAAAAAATAATACCCGGCAGGTTGCAATCTGGTTCCAAACATAATAAATATTAGTAGGAATTAATGTGTATTGTTGAATAGTATTGAATAATGCTATGAAAACTATTTATAGCGTTCTGCTATTTTTAATTACTGGGAATCTATTTTCCTTTAATCGCCCAATGAAGACGAACAAGCGAAGAGGGTGGATGCCAGCCAGCCTTGGCTCCTTCGTGAAGGAAGGTAGGATGGGCTCGGAAGCAAATTTATTGTCTGCATCTTGGTTTTGATTTGACGGAAGGTGATTGAATGAGTATTCGGTGGTCGTTCAAATAAAGATTTTTTAAACATGTCTTACCAACTGGAATTCATTTCTTCGATGATACGACTCTTGTATACCTTCATCCACCCATAACTTTTTGACACAATCTACATAATCCAAGAACGTTTGTGTGTCAATGATCGAGGACTGGAAACTGAGGATAAGGTCGCCAAAAATTTGATTATTTGGGTCACCCCACGGTATCTTCAGCTTCCTTCTGGCATCAGCTAAAACCTTCATTCCTTTCAGGACATTGCTGTAAATGATTGGCTTAAATTCGTTAAGATCTTCGGTGGTATAGTCCCTTCCATGGATAATTCTCATTTGCTTCAAAAATGTGCTCTTGCCGCTCTCGCCAGCTCCAAGGAGCAATATCTTGACCTTCCTTCGAAATAGTACCTTTTCTCTTGCAATTTGTCTATCTATAAGCTTCGATCTTTGCTTCTGGGTCTGTTCATCAGAACTTAAGCAGCATGGAAGAGCCATTTTATGAATTTTAAAATGTCAACTCTTCCAGACCTAAACAACTCCTTCAGCCATAATGCCTAAAAATGTCAGGCGGTAACTTCAGCTTGATTCGATTGTGCGCATGTGCAAACCCCATCTACTTAACCCGGGGGTCATATCAATCAATTTTCCAAATGTTGGTGAATGTTTTTCTCAAACAAAAATTTCGTTCAGGCAAAATTTTTTAACACAATAAAAAACTCTGGCTGCAGTGTTTTCTGATTTTCTTAAGAAGATTTTATGCATATTTATTTAAAAAGTATATTAACATATTTTAATATATTAGTCAACTTTGACTTCTCTTGTCATTAGTTATTCTAAAAGAAGCACTTTTCGGTGTTTGTTCGGCTTCCTGGAACCTATGGCCACTCAGGTAAAAATTGGGATAATGAAAAATTCCAGCAAAGTTTCCTTTGACACCCCCCTTGCCCCTACCGCCCAATCTAATGCTTGCCTCAACCCCTGTCAATACTATCCATGCATAAATCTACGCATACAGCAGAGATAATTTTTTAATTAAAAAAATAACTACTTTTCACAAAATATTTATTTTTACATTTACACAACGCATGACCCCCGGAAAACCAAACTGAAAAACCAAGATCCCTCATGTTTATTAAATATCACATATATTTAAGTTACGTCATCTTTCGTGACTCATTTTTTTGGAAAATAAATAACAATCATTTGTCTAATACTTGTATCATATTTCATCCCAATGTGTTTTGTTTAAACTTATTAAATTCTTTAAAATGTTCAAATTGTTTCTCTTTGTTTGAACAAAAAGCTGCATCATTGGCAATTATGTTGTTTAGTTTTGCATTTTGGCACGTGGGTTGTGCGTGGGTGGTGTGGGTCATCTATTATTATTCTCCACTTTATTTACAAACAGGCATGCGTAATGACTTGATGAAAATACTCATTTTTATTTCATGAAGAGTAAGCTGCAATCAAAACCTGAAAAATTTCAAGCCCAAATATGGAATCAGAAAAAGGCTTCTACTTGCCGCCACCAGAGACGTAGGAACTGGGGGGCACTGGGGGCACGAGCCCCTCGCCTTTTTGAAGACATTGAAAAAGTGCTCTCAAAATTGACAAGTGTGCCCTTTTTATGAGAAAAATTGAAAATGTGCCCTTTTTTACTCCCGATGAAATTGAAAAGTTTCCTTTTAATCACAATTTATTTATTAAAAAGTGCCAATTTTATTCTCGAAAAAAAAGATTAAAACACCCTTCTTTAATTTTGAAATTAATTAATAATTTTGAAAAGATTAACAAAAGTGCCCTTTTATAACAAATGCCCTCACTTAAAACAAAAAAGTTAAAAAAGAGCTCTTAAAAATGCCATCAAAAAGCTGTTGAGTAAAGTCTCTGACCATTTCAGATGGAGCATGGATAATGTTTGAAGTTTGTGCAGTACTTGTCGAAAGCTCAGAATTTTGATATTCTAATTCCTCGAAATCCTTTGAAAAGCATTAGGGATTAATTTTTCCATTTCAATGAGAATAATTTCTTTATGAATTTTCAAGCAAGGTTTAAAATTTTTACTTCCGTCTAAGAAATATGTAAGCCATGATAAAACTTACATTCTGGTTTTTAAATTTTTAAATTCTGGAACTTCTAAAAGTTGTTGAATTATTTGTTAAAAATTAAATTACTTGTTAAAAGTTTTTAAAAGTTGTCAATTTTCAGAAATTTATGGGCCATTAAGGTCATTAAGAGTAATTTAAAGGGCAAACTGGCCTTATCAATGTAAATCAGCATTTTATTGGATTAGTTGGCATTTAATTTGCGTGAGTCATTAGCTAGCTTCAGTTAATTATCTGACGATCTTTTAAGCAGTTTATTAAAGAAATATGAAGCAGTTAAAAGCGGTGTTTTCCAGTGGTCTGGTCAATTTATAAATAGTTAATTGACTTTATCCAATCAAATGCGCTGTACAGACCCCCAAGAAAGGAAACACAACAGTTACCATGACCCAGCAGGTTTTCAGCAACAGGCTTCATTCATTTCATGTTTTCCATTAATTTCCACTGATTTTTTTTGTGGGGTTTCATGAGATCACAGGAAGTATATTTTCATTCCGCAGGTTAGCGTTTAGTTGAATTGAATTCTACGTTTAGCACACGACAATTTAGCTCCTTCATACTTATTTAATGTCGTTATGTTCTATTTAAAATAATATATATTTTAGAATCTAGGTACTAAACTATAGTAAGACTGTCGTTTGGATTTGAATACGCATTTGTAACATTTCAAATAATATTAAACATGTTGCATTATTTGATTAACTATATATAAAGATAATTGCTTCAAACAGAAATCAGAGGAGTGCTTAGGGCATGGCTTTAGTACTTAGGGCCTCCACTTTTCAAATGCTTCCTACGTCTCTGGCTGCCACAGCACTCTCCTTAACGACTTTAACAATGTTAACAGCAAAAGTGATAAGAATTTTCATTATATATGTTAAAGATACGGTCTTATCTTATAAAGATACTGTCTTTTCTTAAATAAAGATCTTATAAATGTTGTTTGCATCATATATATTTTATCATGTCAAACTGTTTACCATCTTCGATTTTTGTGTTTGTATCACTTTTTAAAATTGTGTTATTTCAAAACTCCCAAAAGAGGATTGGATCCGAGTGCCCTTGTCTAAAAATAGCACAAAGAGGCATTTTTAAGTTGTTATTTGCATCTTATCTATTTCATCATGTCAAACTGTGTACCATTTTCAAGTTTTGTGTTTTTATAATTTTTTACAACTATGTTATTTAAAAACGCCCAAAAGAGGATTGGATCCGAGTGCCCTTGTCTAAAAATAGCACAAAGAGGCATTTTGAAGTTGTAATTTGCATCTTATCTATTTCATCATGTCAAACTGTGTACCATTTTCAAGTTTTGTGTTTGTATAATTTTTTACAACTAAGTTATTTAAAAACGCCAAAAAGAGGATTGGATCTGAGTGCCCTTGTCTAAAAATAGCACAAAGAGGCATTTTGAAGTTGTTATTTGCATCTTATCTATTTCATCATGTCAAACTGTGTACCATTTTCAAGTTTAGTGTTGGTATCATTTTTTACAACTATGTTATTTCAAAACGCCCAAAAGAGGATTGGATCCGAGTGCCCTTGTCTAAAAATAGCACAAAGAGGCATTTTGAAGGTGTTATTTGCATCTTATCTATTTCATCATGTCAAACTGTGAACCATTTTCAAGTTTAGTGTTTGTATCATTTTTTAAAACTATGTTATTTCAAAACTCCTAAAAGAGGAGATCCGAGTACGTCTATAAAACAACAGTACAAGCAGGCATTTTGAGCAGGGCCTTAGGAAGCAGCTGCTGACTGGGGGAAATTGGCCCGTTTAGGTGCGCTTCCGACGCGCCCATTTTTTTTCAATATATCAAATTGTGCATCGTCACCAACTTTTATGTTTGTAATGCTTTTAACAACGAAGTTATTGGAAAACTCCCCCAACAAAGGCCTGTATCAGAGTACTCATGTCTTAAAATAGCACAAAGAGGCATTTTGAGGTTAGGGTCTCCATTATATCTTTCGCAGCATATCAAACTGCGCACCTTTATCGATTTTTATTTAACGATTGCACTCACCAGAAATTTCATTCTACATACATTTAATTATGTTTGCATATCCTTCAAATACTTGCCCTTCACATCAACAAGCATTTTATAATAAATAAATCTTCTATTTTTTTTATAGACAAGCAAATTTACAGGGTTTTTGTTTCGTTTGCGATAAGGTTCCACCGGGGGGGGGGGGGGGACTTCATTTTTTGAAAAGTGAGGAAAATTGCCCATCAAATTATAAAAGATACCTTTTTCAATATTCAGAGGGCTATTTTTTATTAAGAAATGCCCCTGGTCCTTAGTTTATCTCTAATATGTCAGCTTACTGAACTCAGGGGCGGATCCAGAGCGGGAAAAACCAAGGTAAAGGGCGTGGTTGCTAAAAATAATTTCTCGGGCCCTCTACTTTTCAATATAAAACCGTTTGCCATATTGCCATATTCTGCTGGATCCGCCCCTGAAACTAAAATGTGTCATAGATTGTTAGAGACTATCATTATCAGTCATCATATAAGTAAAGGTTTGGTGCTTTGGGAGTGGTCGCAATAAGATAAGGTGTGGTCAAAGTGTCTTAAAACTCTGTGCCCTCCCAATTCTTAAATGCTTCCTTTATCTATGCTGTGTTTACTCTGTAAAATTCCGTATATAAGAACCTTCCATTTTTAAGAACCTAGAGGCTGAAATTAAAATACCTGCATCGGGTTTACTCAAAATATTATCAGCACTAAAGACATTGTTATAAGTACTAAAGACATTCTTATAAGTACTAAAGACATTGTTGTAAGTACTAAAGACATTGTTATAAGTACTAAAGATATTGATAAAATTATAGAGAGATATTTACCAAGTAAAATTAACTTTTTTAATTTAAAAACCAAACTAGCTTGAATTCCAAAATGTAGCTTGCTATATGCGGGGTATTAATTTTAATGTGCCCTAAAACAACTTCTGCAATACAGAAATAGATTTCAACGATTTTAAACAGATTTATGTTAATAATCCCAAAGCATTCGATTGCTTCGTTTGCTGTGGTCAAAATTCTCCATTTAATCGTTTGTTGCTAAAAGTTTCATTTCCACGTCATTTCCTTGTTTCCCGAAGCTCAATTTAGCACTTTGTGGACAGTTTTTATCAGTATTTAGTGACAATTACCAAAAATGAGAGTTTTTTGTATAGATTAGATCATAGCTGGTCAGTGTTACATATTTTATTAATATCGTCAAGCATTGTATGTCTTGTGTGATTTAATGAGATTTCTTGTTATCAAAAAATCTTTGTTATTACTGGTATCTACATGTCTTGTTCGGAACCACATTGGTTGAAAAGATGCAAATAAAATTCCTTCATTTCAGACCAAAAGCACATTACAGGCCGGGGGGGGGGGTGACTTCCATACACAGGACAATAGGTACGCGCGGCCCAAAGGGTGAGTTTTATATTTTCAACCCCTCATTTCAGCTTCGAAGTTCCTTTATCAGTAGGTTCCTCTATATAGGATTCTACTGTATCTCATTCAGCAAAATAGGGGGGCTTTTGATATGGAACACCCTAGAAACAATGCTGGTTCATTTGCTATGATTTGTCGATACACCTTTGCACCGTGTGTCGATACAAGTATTCCCCCGGATTTTGAAGCAATAATTTTGTCGTATCAAACAAATATGTCAGTCAAAAAGATCTAGTCATCGATGAATAAATATGTTGTATCATACTCTACTATAAATGACGATTAATACAGTAAAACGATACAGCGGTACTAAATGAATTACCAGCGACAGCAAAAATATTTATAGAGTTGTTTAAATTTTTTAATGAAAATTTTGAATCAATGAATGTAACTAACATTTTGTATGTATGTTGAACAAATGCAGCAATTGCATTTTAGAGATCGGTATGATTTGAATTTTCTTTTTAATGCATTTAAATTATATTCAGATTTTAGTCGTGTCGTACGCTGTTCCAGGAAATAGTTGCAATTCCATATATTATATTATTGGGCTTATCACTTTTGAATATGATATTTCTTTGGTCGTAGTGTTTACTATGAAGATTTCGGACATGAAATTGGGTTTATAACATTTAGTGTTATAAGTTTCCGTTGTAAACGGATCTACACTATCAAGATAAGTTTAAAACCCAGGAGATTTTCCGTAGTCCTGTTGATAAATCCCAGGCTCCACCCAGTCAAACGATATGAAAAGAGACCTGTGCCAAGCCCAAGGGAGTTGGAGATATCACTGATCCCGCCTTTAGACTAAAGGAAAATAGGACTAACAAATATTGTCATTACTTAAAAAGAAGAACATATCATTTATTTAAATATTAAAAAGTAGAGGTCCAAGAATTGATCCTTGTAGAACACCTTGCCCAATTTTCCTCCATTGACTAAAATATGAATTCATTCTTACTCTTTGATTTCTCCCCGTTAAATGGCTATGGACTCATTTTAGAGACTTTTGACCTGACAGTACCCATACGTTTCTGGTTTGGTAATTGTTAGTCCATGGAGAAGGCAATCAGAAGCATTGGAAAGGTCCATAAAAACAGCACGGCGCATTCTTCATTATTCAAGCATTTTTCGATTAAACAACGCATTGTTGACTGCAATCTGTTTGCGAGCACCAGTTGCATTAAACTTTGAACAACGTTTACGTACATCTGTTTATCCCAATTTCAATTGGAAATATTTTTTTGTCATCTTATCGCTAAACAATCCACAAGGAGACAAAAATATTATTGGTTAGAACCACAGTTTTAGTCAGCGTGCAGCCTAACCATATTCCATTTTCAGCCCCATTTTGATTACGCTTGCTATGCGTGGTATCCTATTTTGAGCAGCAGGCTATCTGCTAAGACTTAAGAAAATCCAAACAGCACGAAACAAGTGTGTTAGTTTTTGTTTGAATTTAAAAAACACGACACACCTGGAAGCAAAAGATTTTCAAAAAATCAATTGGCTTCCAACGAAAGAAAGATTTGAGCAACGTATTTGTGCAAATGTTTTCAGATTTTTCAATAACACATCATCAGCGTATTTCTCAGAAATGTTCAATCCAGCCAATCAGAGCCGTCTTGCTAAAAGATGGAATTATGGAATAATCTATCGACGGATCCTAAGTCCACAAGCAATAGGAACACTTTCAAGCACAAGCTCAAAAGTAATTTTATGTTAAATATACAGAAAAGGGAAAACAATGCCTTTATCTATCAATAATGATAGGTTTAAAGGCAATATATATATATATATATACATATATATTTACTTTTCTCTAAAAATATGAATGAACATTTTTCTTTTCTACTTTAAAGAAATTATTTCTCATTTCATCACAAAATCTCCAAGGGGACCATTACTGAATCGAGGTCTTTCGATCTTCTAATGATATCCCTGCTACTCTAGTCTAGGGGTGTGTGGTTTTGTAATAAATTTTAATGTAATTTTAACAATTAACATCGTGTGTAATGAATTATTCATGCCTGTAAAAAAATTTGTAATATTTGTGTAATCCTTTTTAGAAATCATATTGTAAACGTTTTTAATTTAATGGCATTAAATACATACATACATACATATTTAATAGCCTTTAAAAGGTCCATAAAAACAGCACTGGCTCATTCTTTATTATTCGAGCATTTTTTTACTTTTTCTATATATCGTATAAGTGATGTTGTGATTACGTCTAAAACCGCATAAAAGATCAGAGAGATAATTAAGTTTGTGGATATACATTTGGTTGTTGACTGCATTGTTTGCGAGCACCAGTTTCATTAAACTTTGACGATCTTCTTTTAGGTACATCTGTTTATTCCAATCTCAATTGGAAATATTCCATTTTTGTCATCTTATCGCTAAACAATCCACAAGGAGACAAAAATATTGTTGATTAGGACTACACAGTTTTAGTCAGCGTTCAGTCTAACCATATTCATATTCCATTTAAACCAAACTAAGATTTGAGCCTTTAAAATTCAAAGAAATTACAATTCACATCAAGTTTCCATGGCTATATGTCCTTTATCATGAACAGCAAACATGGAATCAAGGCTAACATCTCTGTGTCAGGGGTGTCGTCAGGATTTACCCGACATGGGGTTAGAATATCAATTTTTAAAGGGGAAAAACGTAACATTTCTTATTGGAAAACTCCCCAACAGACATTTATTATTTCCTCAACGGAGGGACTGTAGGCCCCCTGCCACCCCCTCTGGCACCACCCCCTTGCTCTGTATAGAACAAATATTTAACCTAAGTTTGATTCTCAAAAATATAGCTATATGAAACCAACAAATCATGCACTTGCCTTTAATTCTTTAATCTCAACGGTCGCCAAAACCGTTTTATTACAGTATAATCGAAACCAGCATATAATAATGTCTTTGAGAATCCGCCCGGCCCAGCAACAGTCGTTATTTGATGCCTTCAGAAAACAGAGCTGAGGGATATAGATTGCTCTGCTACGGAAGAAACCCAGAAGGACAGGATAGGAGTGCTTAGGCTGGGGGTATAAAACAAAAGCCCAACAAATTCTTGTGTAAAAATAGACCCAAAAAATAATATTTCTTACCTTACCTACCCAAAAAAATAACAAGAGAAAAAATATATAATTTGTATATATAGTAGACACAATGATGAACGATTGTTATATATAGATTTACTATACATAACATATATATATATAATTACTGTCATATATATATATTAAATTCAATTAATGTTTCCTGCTCGTAGAAGATATCGAGGTAAAAACCGGTTTCTCTCACATGTTTGATTAGCATTTTAACATTGCAACAGTATAATAGATAGAAATAGTCAGTTTTGTAAACTTTTCTGAAATATTCTTGTGTGCTCTTTACTTTGTTGATGTAATATGACTATATCAATCGAGGAAGGTTTAATACCGCATTCACAATGACCACAGTAAATCCAGTTTTGTCTAATCCAGATTAAATTTCAACCAATCAAATGCATTCGAATTCTCGAATTAACCATTTAGAATGCATTAATCGATAATCAAGATTAGTTTAACCTGGATTTATTTTTAGTGTGAATGCAGCATAAGACATGAAATTTTCAGAAGCAAATATTTGTCATTCAAGAAGCAAATTAAGATTTTCATTTTGAAGCAAACTCCAAAGGTATGAAAAAGTCTCCTTTCTGCTCAAAAATACAGCATGTGATATATTTATATATTGCAAAAATACGGTGTGTTTGCAGTTTCTGATAAAAGCTTACTGTCTTAAAATTAGAACGTTCTACCAAAACTGCAAATCCTGAAGAAATTAGCGTGTCAATTTCATGCATCATTTCAGTTGCAATGTTTGAGTTATCAATCCATTTGGAAAATCAGTTCACCTCTCACAATATCACAGAGCTCTGTTGCAGCAAATTTGAGAAGAAAAGATAACATCAAAGTTGTTTCCTTCGAATGGAGCATTAATGTGCAAGTATCGATAACATTTCGAACTTCAAATATTCCTGAAATCACTGTTTAACGGCGCGTGAGATTTACCAATCATCTGGCTCATAGAATTCTTTGCCTGGCAAAAAAAAATTCCATCAACAAACAATTAATTAAAATGTGAGAATGAAAAACATGTCCCACCTTTTTTGACCCACATGTTCACAATAAGAACTACAATTTCTTATAATTTATTTAAAAATTTCAGAGATGTTCAAACATTAAAAAGATTATCTGCACCTCCCAAACTCGTCCCTTCTGACGTTGCGAGTATTCTCTTACCCTTATCCTTCCAGAAAAATTTACCCCCAAAATAAAAAAAATACGGCCATATTTCGTAAAGAACATTTCACACCTCCAACGTAGCAAAACTAATCATAATAAAGCGAAATTATAAATTTTGCTGTTTATTTTTAATTGACTGAGTGCGCTCAGGAACGTGAAATATAATCTTTCGAATCGCAAATCGCATTGTCATGTTTGGAACGGCAACCTTTTACAAAATTCACACTTTTGTTTTGGTTTATAATTTATGATTGGTTTGACTGCGTTTAAAGTGTGAAATCTATTCTTTACAATGACAAATCGCATTGTATCTAGAACTGAATCGTATTTACTAAATCGTATCTAGAACTGAATCTTTTGTTTTACAGAATTCTCTTTTATTTTACAGAATTCTCTTTCGTTTTACAGAATTCTCTTTTGTTTTATAGAACTCTTTTGTTTTACAGAGTTCTCTTTTGTTTTAAACAGAGTTCTCTTTTGTTTTACACAGAGTTCTCTTTTGTTTTAAAGAATTATCTTTTGTTTTACAGAATTCTCTTTTGTTTTACAGAGTTCTCTTTTGTTTTACAGAATTCTTTTTGTTTTACAGAATTCTCTTTTGTTTTACAGAATTCTCTTTTGTTTTACAGAATTCTCTTTTGTTTTATAGAATTCTTTTTGTTATACAGAAATCTTTTATTTTACAGAATTCTCTTTTGTTTTACAGAATTCTCTTTTGTTCATTAGTCAACAATAGTGTTGCAAGTGTTGAGAAGCCAAATTAAAGCCGTTCTTTATTTTTCATTTCCTCGTTCTTTATTTTTTATTTCCGCCGTTCCTCGTATCCTTTTTGCTTTTGATGGTTAATTTCCAAATGATAAACTTGAAGCATGCAAACGTAAATCTCCAAGGAGATCATGAAGTTGTCTTTCAGAATATCACCACAACTGTATGTTTTCAGTTTTCAACACAACGTGACGGCCGTTCCCAGTAAAACTAGTTCGCATTATCAGAGGTGTTACCACTTTTCAAATTCTGAAATAGATTACCTTTATTGATATGGAAAGTGAGAAAAATAGCTATCCAAGCAAATGGAAAATGGGGTTTATTTTTGCCATTCAGCATGACGTTTCAGCTGACGTTGCCGTCATAGCTGCTTAAGCTCCCTATTGATGCCAAACGGGGACAACTCATAAAGGTAATTAAAAAGTTTAAACAGCATTGCGTTTCTACTTACTGCTCACAGGTTTCTTCTCCTTTTGTAGTTCTCTTTTTGGTCTTTTTGAATCTGAAGTGCTTTCATCTCCATCTGAGCTCTTCCGCGAACCATTAATAACTGCGGAAAAAAGTTCTCCAAAGTGAAGTCACCAGGACAATAAATTTAAATAAAATCAAAGGGATGCCTTAAATCCTCCAATTAGCCACCACCTCCGAATAAGCCCTCCCCTCGAGTAAGCCCCCCTCGAGTAAGCCCCCCTCAAATAAGCTCACACCTTCTTGCAAATAAGCCCCCCTTGCAAATAAACATCCGTAATTGTACGTATAATACATTCTTGGAGTTGTTAGAATAGTAACAAAATACGGGGGAAAAGGATGGAACTGGCAGGACATTGTGTCAGACATCCAGAGCTAGCAGGAAACCAGCTCGTTTTATGGGAGCCAAAGAAGGGCAACACGAGGAGTTGGAGAAAACGTGCCAATTTTGTGGACACGCTGCAACGTGATGCAGGAGCCAGAAGTGATTCAGAACTGAGGACCCTAATGCTGGACCGGAGAGTATCGAGAAGAGTGTTAGATGGTCTGCGCTGTCGCATCTAGTTGTGTTGTTTTTGTGTTGTGAACGAACAAAAACTAGTTAATGTCATATTTTAATAGCATACCTTCATTTTCCGCTGACTCAGATTTTTTTCTTTTATTTCTTGATATTTTTTCTGTTTCTTCGTCTTTTTTCTGAGGTTCTCTTTCTTGTTCACCCACAAAATCTTTATTTTCAGAATTCGCAGAGCCTTTTTGTTGCAATGTCTCATCTTTAGGATCAATACCTACGTATTGTGCGTACGTTGTCACCTTGCAAGGTCCCGCTTCTTTATTCACAATCAATTTGCTTATAGCTACGGTTAAAAAAAAAAACAATATTAATCGTTATGATTTTAATTATAATTGTTAAAATTCATATGTAAAATAAGGTTGATTTAAAAAAAATAAAATAAAATGAAACAGTTTAATTATGCAATGTGCAGCTTAATTTTTTTCGAAAATAAATGCTAGGGGATTAGACTTTTGATAAGAACCTTATCTTGAAAATGGTCATGGTACCACATTGACAAAAACCTATTCAGTCTGTTTGTTAAAAGAAGTAGGTTCTTGTTTGCGGGGTTTTACTGTATTACACGCACAGGGCGGGCGACCCCAAAAAGTTAATGTTTTGACATTAAAACAACTTGCTTCTTTTGAGTGCGAAATGAAAGCATAATATTTGAAAAAATTCCCACATCAAACTAACAAGTAACAAGTCGGTATTAGAACTAACAGGTTGGGTATTAATGGCAAAATGAGGGTTGGAAATTAATGGCGTAGTGTTCCTTATGGCGTTCCTTAAAATTGACTTAAAAGCTTACAAATAAAGGCAGTTCTAATTTCAAGTTTCGGACAGGTAAACGTGATTGGAGGTGACTGGATGATATCTACGTTTGCCTTTTGGACGTCCTTTTGAGTACAATTGCAAATTGGTAGCCTCGTGGATTACCAGCTACAAACCTGCAAACGGAGATGGTTTTTTTTTGGGTCATTCGGTAGTTTATTGCAAAAAGATTAATGTAGAAACATGAAATATGAAAGTAAGTAATAAATTTCATGAAAATACTGTTTGTGAATACTGCAAAATGATTGGCTGTTTTCAAACTGTACAGGAATCAACAGGTGAATGAAATACTCAGTTATCATGTGCTAGAAAATTCCTCAAAGTTGTATACAATGGATTCAACAAATATTTTATGCTTTAAGCAACAAAAACAAATCAACTTAATAATTCCCAATTACCCAAATAAAAACATAAACCATGGGTTGGAGGAAACAGTTACTTTGCTGTAAAATATATTGTATGTACTTGTGCACTTTATATTTGCCTGGCATCTCTTCTTTAATGGCGCTTGTCATGGAAATGGATTCAAGGTTAGGGGAGAGAGATTTTAGGCCTTCAAAGCAAACCCTTTTGGAATGGAAGTAGGAAGAAGAGATGCCAGGCAAATATAACATGCAAAGGTCCACTTTCTCACAAAAATGGCGCTTGTCAGGGAAATGAACCCAGGGTGAGAGGAGAGAGATTTTAGACCTTTAAAGCAAACCTGTTGGAATGGATCAAGGAAGAGATGCCAAGCAAACATAACATGTAATATGTAACATTATATTTTACAGAAAATTAACTATTTCCTCTAGCCCATGCATAAAGATCATTTAATTTCGAAAATGAAATTACAAAGCGAAAAAATTAATTTGGTTAGAAAAGTCAAACAAAGCTTTGAAAGATAAATAAAACAGCAAGCATAAACTTCGTAAACAAAACATTTAGGTTTCACACTTGACAATGCGATTTGGGATTTAATGAAATAAATTTCACACCTCTGAACGCACTCAATCAAATCAAAACAAACAGAAAAGGCAATTTGCTTATTGCTATTTGCTTAGCTGCGTTAAAAATTGCAAGAAACCGGACAAGTCAAAATGTTTTTAGGTGTTTGGTGAGATATAAAATTAAAATGGTGCGATGCAGCTGATTTTAGAAGCTGGTTTGTTAGAAATTCGCCATTTACTAGAAATTTTTTCACTTGCCAAAGGCTTAAACTTTCTTTTGATTCAACCAGCATGTTCTTCAAAACGACACAATCGCATTGTCATGTTCTGAACAGAATCTCTTCTGATTTGTAAAACTCCCTCCGCTTAATGCAACCATCACTTCCACTAAAAATGTTTCTATTAAAACCAATTCCCTAATCGATCTTTTATAGCTAAGGCTGCCATTATAGAAATTCATCAAAATGTTCATAAAATTGCACTTCTGACAGATCTTTACGGAAATAAAACTCGTCCTATTGTGTTACAGCACGATCCTGGCTTTCAACATTGATGAAATTCCCACAAGTAGAAACAAGTTTAAACGTCGATTGCTTTTGGGTCCTTTGGGATAGTCTGTGTCCAGACTCTACTTGGGAAAACATTTTGGGTCTGCGCATAGGCTGCTTTGGGAGAGAAAGAGATAAGAATAACCATTCCCAGTAGAAATACAGGAATAGTCTCGAGACCAGGTTCTATTTCCGAAAAGGTCAATTGCAAAATGGTAATGACTAAAGTTTATTTGCAGACTATAATAGACTTAATCTGCTAAGGTTTGTTTACACCCAATGCAAGTCATGTGATTAATCTCTCGATGAACATCTTTCGATTTTCTAAAAACATTTCGTGCCATGAAAGCTTGTGCCATGAATGCAAAAAAAATAATAATACAAAACTTCCCAAGAGTATGGTAACATGACTTGAAATGGGGAAAACAAACCTTAGCTGATCAGGTCTATTCAAGAATCGAAAACGCATTTTCTCAAAAGTTAAATAAATTTCTATCATGGCAACCTATTTTGTAATTTACAAACCAGCATCGATGTGTTCTGTTCTGTCCAGTGACACAAGAGCAGATGTATCACTAAGAAATGATGTATAGGCACTTCCTGAAAGTTGACAAAATGTTCTTATTTATGGAAGCTATGTTTGATGATATATAACAAGCATCTGTAATTCAAAGTTGGTCTATAAAAAACTTCTGAAACAAAGTTGGTCTATGAAAAACTCTACAAGTTAACTTGAAAAGCTCAAAGCTTCTAAAATAATTCAGATTGCATTCAAACGTTGAACATTAAAATTAGATACATAATTAATGATACAGTTAAAATGAACTAAATTTAAAAAAATGTCATAATAATGAAATAAAATGTTGACAAAAAAACTTACCAAATTCTTCGAAAAGCTTGTTAATTTCAGGAAATTTCCAAGTGGAAGGAAAAACAATGTGAAAAACATTCTTTCTTTCGGGAATTTCTAAAAAAGTGAAGAAAAAAGTGAAGAAAAACAACAGTTATCATACACGACATTTCAAGAAACTTCAAAATTGACTCTTATATCGATCTGAGAGTTTGATCAGTGAATCTTTCAAAATTTTACACTCCCACCATTAATCGCTATTAATGCAAGCGTGTTGTTTTAATGTCAAATAAACGGACTGAAAATAAATTCTGTTTCTTCGAATTAACCTGAAAGATCACAGATTAGGGTAATTTTAATTTTATGTTTTGGACAGGTAAAAATCGTCGCACATGTCTGGGTGATATCCTAAACTATAAGGTTGCTTTTCGGCATCTTTTTGTGGATGATTTGAGATTTGTAGTTTCACGGATTTCGAGCTACAGCCCTGCAAACAGAGATAGGTTTCTGGGGTCAACCGGTATATGAAATACGAGAAAAATATTATACAAAATGTATTAATAAAATATTTTTTCAAAATGTATCAATACTTTTTAAACACCCGGTATATTAAATACAAGTAAAATATTATTAGGAAAGACATACCATCAGGTCCATCAATATTCATGTAGTTCATGTCATGCATTCGCATAATATAAATTCTGTAAAAATATTATCAGTCAAAAAATGAGAATCAAGAATCAGTGGTGTAGAAAAGGGAGAAGGCGGACTGAGCTCCCTAGTTCTTCAACAAGGGGAGTGGAGCTCCCCTTTCAGATTCATATTTTTACTGTGAAAACAACGAAAAACTGGGCCTTTTCTCCCGCTCGGTGAAACGACAGCCCCCATACCTATTGACTCATTTTTATACCACTGAGACTTACTGAGACTTGTATGTTCTGTTTCAAATTCCCAAGAAAAAATCTCATAGCTTTTCTCTTCAATTTTTTATTAATTTTAATTTTCCTATATAAAACAACAAACCAAAAACAATTAATGCCACAATAAAACCCTTTCATTGACATGCAAATTGCATTCCGGAAAAACATCTTTCTAAGCGACCATTATTTTTACTCGTTGGTTAAGAATTGTAAATGTTGAATGTAAAATCACCTCCTAATCACAAACCATGTTTAAATTCTTTTTCAATATGCGATCAGAAATTAAAAATTCGAAAACAAACAAGAATCCAGATTCAATCAATATCTGTTTAACCTTGCAACGTAGCAACGCAACATGAAATACAACAACGAAAAGCAACAACTCTTTCTTTGGGCATATCCTTAAAACACTTTTGAAATTCTCATTTTCATACAGATTATTTGCTGAGAAAAATCAGCACAAACACAATATTGACATTAATACGTACGTTCAAAACCTATGAAAAATGATACTACCTGTTGGTGAAAGCTTTGAGAATATCCGAATCTAAGCCCATTTGTCTTCGTTCGTGAGTTGGATCCTGGATTTTGCCTTTAATTAAAAATTGAAATTAGGCAACTAAAATAAAATAAAAACATTAACTGGTTGCATACAGTTTAACCGAACTTCGTTTTAAGAAATACCTTCATAATATATAAACATGATGGCACAAGAAAAAGCCTCCGCATTTACAAAACTGCTATGGAGGAGCTTTGTGATAATTTTGTTTTTGCTAGACATTGATGTTAGATGCCTCAACTTAAAGGTTGATACCTTGTTTGCAAAGATCTACTAACAAAACTGCTATGGAGGAGCTTTGTGATAATTTTGTTTTTGCTAGACATTGATGTTAGATGCCTCAACTTAAAGATTGATACCTTGTTTGCAAAGATCTACTAACAAAACTGCTATGGAGGAGCTTTGTGATAATTTTGTTTTTGCTAGACA
>JAYJMH010046316.1:0-14262 GCA_036873815.1 Phacellophora camtschatica
ACTTTTTTCGGTGTCGGTTCTTGACACTACCTGGGGGAAGTGGAAACATTTCTTGTAAGGACATAGAATCTAAAATATGGCGTTCTCTTGCTTAAAAGGGCGTGGCCCCAAAACATTTTGGAAACTTCAGTAACTCATTCAATATTTTCTCTGGATCCGCGCCTGCATGGGTTAGATTTACTACAATCGTCGTAGTTAAGTTATACAAGGCTACACTACACTATGACTCATTAAAATACAGTAAGATTTTTGGACTTAGATTTTACGCCTTGCAATCGTAACTTGCAATCGTAACTCAAACTTCGAGCAATGGCAAATTCGAAAAACAGTGACAGTTTTAGGAGAACTTTGTTTAAAACCTCTTTAAGTAGATATGCAAACAATGCTTTAAAATTATTTCACTACCTTAATCAAAATAAAAACTACTAAAGGATGTCTTAGAGGAATGTCAGTACAAGAAACTAACTTTGATTTTAACAACCTATATAGAAAGAATCAAAATGACCCTACTCAATAGAAAAATACAACTATAAAGAATAATAAAGTGATCAAAAAATTCAGTAAATTTATTCTTATTTAAAAATTTGATAAAGACTGGTTAGAAACCTGTGAATCGTTAGAAGAAATTAATAAAATGGAAAAACTAACATTTTACAAGCAAATAAAAAGTAAACCTGTTCAGGAATCATACTTATGGAATCAAATGTTCAGGAATCAAATATAGAATTCAGGACAGAACAGCCATGACAAGATTAATTATAAGTGCTCATAAACTAAAAATTAAAACTGAGCGATATGCAAATAAAACAAATAGAGTTGTTCAAAATATGAGAACTTGTGATTATTGCAAAATAGAACCAAAACAAAAGGATAATGAAATGCATTTTCTATTTGACTGCCAACATAATAAAAAAAGAGATATCCAGAATACCAGAATATCCAGAATACAAACTTTGACCAGCTTTCATATACAGATAAAATTGATTTATTTGAAAAGCTCTTCACAAAACCAGTTAGAATTGAAGATCTTAAAGCGCTTGCAAAATTGATATATTATTCAGAATTACATAGAAAAGAAAACTTGATTAGAATCAATATTAGAAAAAATTATTTGAAACTTTAAGAATATTTATATTCTTTGTATCGTTTTGTTATATTTACATTTGTTGTAACAATTACATGTAGTTTTACGATTCATCTCAATTTGTATACAAATATTTTTATAATTATTTTTTTTTACAATTATAGATTTATAGATTTTACAATTTTACAATTATAGCTTTTGTATAATTTTGAGTATAATTTTAATATAGATTTTGAGTATACTTAATTGTATTCGAATTGTAAACTACCTGCCCCCTTTGTAGGTGTTTAATATATGAAATGAAATTTTAAAAATTTATCCCACGAGGGTCTACGCGTGGCATAAAAATATTTCGTTTGACTCACTGATCGTCAATACACCGACATCGTTTAATCTGCAAACAACGGCCAGTGGCCTCAAAGTTATCTCAAAATAAAATTCATGAAGACAAATAAAGCATAAGCGACGTTAAACGGCGATAATCTAAAGGAATATGTAGATATTTTTGACAAAAAACGAGGATTAGACATTGCCGGTCACCTAAGCTCCAGCGTAAAGATACACATTGAAGCCATATGTAACAGAGATACTCAAGAAGAAAAAACCGACAAAAACACGTGTTCCTGATGAGGAAAAAAATAAAAATAATTTCAGATTTCAGTTCCCACATTATATTATCATTCTAAAATTTTCCCTCGAAGCTAAAATATTGTTTAAAATTAATAATGGAAAGATATATAATGACCGTGTGATAGGCTTTCATGTTTTTCGAGTATTATTTAGAAGAATTCATGAAAATAATGTGGGTTTTAATTTGAATGAGACCGTTGGCTTGTAAGTATCCCCTTTCCCATGCAAGATACTTCAGCGCTATTCACGCTCTCCCTCTAGGCAAAAAGATTTCAGAGAATCAAACTGTAAATTATATAGCGTGAGCCTAGCATTTCTTTTTGAATTTGCATTGGCTTGAACAAAAGAGCAGAATCTTGATTCGACATTCGACTGGCTGCAAGATGGTAGGTGCCCGGGGTATTTCTTATCTAAAGACACCCCTGGAAACGTATGAATTTCGCGGAAATGTTTCAGAATTTCGAATAAGAACATTATGTTGGTAACATTTAATTATAAATATAAACGATAGTAATGAGCGACGTTTCAATGTCATCTTAACATCATTTTCAAGCTACATGAAATTAAAGACGTTGTGTGTATATATAGAAAAATAAACAATAGAGAGATTTTTTATCACTTGGTGACAATTTTGGCGGTTCAGATGATTGGTGAACAATTTGGCGATTCACATGTTTCAGAAGGAGAATTTTCAGGCTGCGCTGTACACAAGCTAGATTTACTACAATCGTCGTAGTTAAGTTATACAATAATTAATTGTATTTGAATTGCAAATAGCTGAAAATCAAAGGAAGGTAGGCCTAAAAACCGATGTCTTTCATTCAAAAATTTGCGAAAAATGATCATTTTAAACATGGAATAGGAGGGTTTCCCCACCAAAATAGGAAGGTTTCCCCAACGGGGCTGGGTATGACCTGCTTCGCTGGGGTGGCTTCGCCACTGCAAGATATATAAAACATTAAACGGAATAAATCCAGCATTTCATTAAAGTAAATCAATTGCACATGCAATTTGTGCAAGCATTACGTTCAAAACGTTGGATACCTATAATACATTCCCCATGTAAATCCTTGTTATAACTTAGCATGTTTTCTTATATTATTTTTCGAGTTGCTTATCTTATTATGTATTACTGTTATGTTGTGGTTGGTATAAATTAGTTGGATTTCTTGTGAACTGTAACTATTATTATAATTAAACCACCATTAAAAAAAAGTCTGTTTATGAAGACCCCAATTAATCCTGGTGGGATTAACACACTTATGTTATTAGGCACCTCAGTTAAGTTTGTATTTGGAATTGAAGGTTTTAAAGTGCATGCATCTTTAAATGATGGCCACAAGCGATTCATGGTATCCAAAAGTTCAAAATTAAAGAAACCTTCAAATCAATTAAAGAAATCTTCTAATTGACATATTTATTTACTTACATTAAAATTTGCATACTTGGTATAAAAAATAGTTTAAAAATCTCAAAATTTTAATTTTAAAGAAAACGTTGACAGTGCATGATTAAAGTGGTTAGTAAAACAAATTTCGTCCCACTTACACGTTTCTTTGTGCAAACAACCTTCAAAAGAAACGTCAGGCTGAGATTTATTTGGTATCTCAGAGAATACTTACGTTGAGTAAAACGTTGAGTGCAAAAAAATTACCTGAAGCAAACGTTTTGAGAAGAGTGAGATATAGTTTGTAAAATGTTTGTTTGTAAATGTTTGTAAAATGAGTCCAGAAAAAAGAATACGTCTAGGCTGAAACCTAAGTGTGTTCTTTTAAGAAAACGTGTACCGGGACTGGCACGACAGATTAAAGCTCAATTTCCACGGAGCTAATAATTTCGCATGGCAAAAATTTCGCGGAGCTACTAATTGCGCGGAGCTAACAATTTCGCTATTAAAATGTGTTTTTTTTTTGCAAAATGTTTCATTGAGTAGAATTTGGCTTAAGTTTCAGCTGTACATCTGTGTTCATCCGTGTTAATCTGTGCTCATCCGTGTTAGTACTTAAATGTTGATACTGTGATGACCCCAGCTGATAACTTTCGTGTAAGTTATTGCAACCTTAGTTAAACTCTATTTCAAAAGAGGCCAGATAGAAATGTAGCCTCTTTTGACGCACAATTTAGAAAAAGGCGGGTGAGTTTTGAACACAACTCGCAATCAACACATTCTGACATGGTCAAAATGATATGTAATACTGTGAACTTTGTGCGTCCGTTCTCAAGACAGGCAGATTTTGCGAGATGAATTGGTGCCCTTTTTAATTAAAAGGCCCACCAGTAAACTTTAAAAGTTTCTTTAAAAAATGCCTGCTGTGTCCATATGAGGGTAATTAGACTAGACCTAGAACAAATTCAAGAGAATGACAGAACGTTGCTGGAAGGAATGATTGAACATTGAATAACAAGGATGAAATTTCAGAACATGGTTTGTCAGAGATATGGAATGACAGCATATTGATGGAATGAAGGAACGTTTAACTAGCCTGTTTACATCAGGCCCTTAGTTTTGTTGCCGCGGAAGAGATGCGGAGAAAAAAGCCCCCAAGGTCTTGATATCTTTTTAAGTAAATTTCTGGGCTACTGTTACAACTTTCCGTAACACCAATCAAAAAACGAGAAAGGAAAATCCAAGCAAACAACGCTATTTCATTGGCTAATTGAATAAATATTCGAGAAAGAGGCTGGTCAATGAAGAATTTGCGAGTTAAAGCTTTCATTCCAGAGTTTTCTTTGTTGACAAAACTTGACTGGACTGTGCTGTGGTTTTCTTGTTATTATCAAAGTTTTCTCGTTTTTCCGGCATCAAATTCTAAAAAGCAAAGCATGAAAAAATTATTCTTTTCAAGATGCGCACATGCTTTTAAAACTAAATAAAAATATTCTGTTTTACACCACTTAAAACTAAATAAAAGTTTTTAGTTTTACACCACTTGTTCATGAAACTCTTGACAGTGGCTCAAAAAGGTTGGCAACAAGAGAGCAAAAAAGCCGCTACCACAAATTTAGAAGAATGAAACCCTTCCAGTGAATAAAATTTCGAACTTTGGTCGCGGTCTTCGGACGAAAACAAATCATTTCCAAGCAAATTGTGGAGTTATATAAGCACAGACGAAAAGAATGTAACGCTGTAATTATCTACTGCACTATGTAGTTTCAATTTTTTAAATTTCAGCGACTGCTTTCATTTCAGCTCATCTCTTCTTTCATCTTCAGCAACTGCTCCCGATTACTGTAATGCGCGTAAATCACGAGGGAAACTGATCTAAAGTTAAAAATGTTTATTTTCATCATAAAGTCATTAATGCTTCTTTTTAATGTCAAAATGTCAATTAGCAAAATGTCAATAAAGAATAGTTTTTTGTTGGAAATGTTATTCCTTTGGAAAATTTTGTAAGACGGACGTTGAGTTGAACCAACCTGACGATGACAATGTGTTGTTGAAAAGCAACGACAACGAAATTATTGTTCACAATTTCCAGACCACAAAATCATGCTTTATTGGTTCAGCTAGTATATTCTACGGAACAGAAAGATTCATAGCGAGGCTAGAAGAAATAGCCCAGTTTTAAAATAGCACAAGAGCAAGTCGTAGTTGGCGTCCATCCAGATATCACTAGCCATATTACGACTGTGTAGTAAGTATAAACGTTTAGCAGCCAGCAATGATTGAGTGACAGAGCATTGTTACCCAAAAATGAAATGACTGATCATTGAATGAGAGAGATAGAATGATAGAACATCGACAGAATGAAAGAACATTAAATGATAATGATTGAATGACAGAGAATTTAATAACAGAGTTGGAATGGCAGAACATTTATTGAATGAAAGAACATTAAATAATAATGATTGAATGACAGACCATTGATTGTCAAGGATAGAATGACAGAGCATTGAATAAGAGAAATAAAATGGCTGAATATTGATTGATGGAGTGACAGGATATTGAATAACAAGGATGAAGTGCCAGAACATTATTTGCTAAAGATGGTATGACAATGCATTGGATAACAGAGATACAGTGAAAGAATATTGATGGAACGACAGAACATTGTTTGCTAAAGATGGAATGGCAGAGCATTGAATAAGAGGGATAGAATGTAAGAACATTGATCGAATGACAGAACATTAAATAGCAATGTTGGAACGACATAACATTGTTTGCTAAAGATGGAATGACAGAGCATTGAATAAGAGGGATAGAATGTAAGAACATTGATCGAATGACAGAACATTAAATAGCAATGATGGAACGACATAACATTGTTTGCTAAAGATGGAATGACAGAGCATTGAATAAGAAGGATAGAATGGATAATATTGATGGAATGACAGAACATTGTTTGCTAAAGATGGAATGACAGAGCATTGAATAAGAGGGATAGAATGACTGAACATTGATGGAATGACAGAACATTAAGACCCCGTTTACACGGCAGAATGGATATGATGCACAAAATTATTGTTGCGTTTACGGGAACGGATCCAAAATTGTTTGCGTTCACACAAGGAAGGATTCAATTGGGATCCATCCTGTGGAGCATGCACAATAATGGCAACGAATTGGCGCGCAAATGCAGAACATAAACAATGCAAGCTTTGGTCACATCAAGTCAAACATGGTAGCTGAGCAATAAGGAGCACCAAAGCATTCGTTTGTTGTTTAGACTGATGAAGAGACAGCGTTGTTGATAACAGTATTCACTGATTATAAAGCTTCAAAATGTTGTGAACTTTGTTGTCACAATGACTGGCTGATAGCTGCAACATTGATAACGCCTCTAATTGCTAAGTAGATAGTCTCATTTCACCAATCATATCCAGTTGGATCCGTTCCCAACCATTTACGCGGCGCCGATCGGACCCAAAAGGATTTGCTGTTTAGCGTGCCCAAAAAGGAACGGATCCGTTCCCAAAAAGATAAGGATCCAACCGTTCTCGTGTAAACGCAAGGCCTATCGTCACCTTTTTGGCCCGTTCCCGTGTAAACGGGATCTAAATAGCAATGGTGGAACGACAGACCATTACTTGCCAAGGGTGAGCAAAGTATCCATGAATGAGATAACATAGAATAAAAGAGGTGAAATGGCAGGTTTGTCAGAAATGAAATGAAATGACAGAACATTGATTGGATGACTGAGCAGAGATGGAATTTCAGAACACTGTTTTTCGAAGATGGAATGACAGTAATAAAAGGTGCTGATGATTGAAATTGTTGATCTGTTGATTGAAAAAATTAATTAAAGCATGTGTGAACTAAAATAAAAACCAAATAAAAAATAATAGAAGTTATTTTGATAACTTTATAATCCCTTTAAGCAGTAGGCAAATTCCTCCCGAGTTTGTTTCCTATCCTGAGTTATTTAGCAAAGAAGGAAAGGGAGTAGCTATCTTTAATCAACTGGAGGTGTTTAATGAACTTTGAATGTGCCAGGAAACGATTTTACTATTCCAGTACCAAGAAAAAGAATGTATTACCAACTTTGGTTGTTGTTGAAAAAGGTGAAGAAGTAACGAGTTTAAATGGAGAGACCACTTAAAACAAGCAATCATAAAAATGATATTATTGAAAACGGTCATTCTGTCTCCCATGGCTGCCACAGCACTGAGGAAGGAACAAACTCAAAGAATTTATATCATTAATCAAAATGAAATTTATTATTTTATGTACTATTTTCTTGCTGTTTTGTAATATTTTTCATTGTATTGTTATTCTTATTGTAATATTATTTGCAATACGGTTGCATTTTCCAAAACTTGGTTTCTTTAGTCTACAAGGGACTTCCATTGAATAACCAGATTGCCGTCATCCCACAAACGTATTCCAAGGATTATCTCAACAGAAAATACCTCTTCTAGTAAACACCAAGCTCGTTTTCGGAAATATTTATTGTCTCAAGTCTCGAATCCACATGATGAAATATCAAGTTTTGAAATGCGAAACGCTTCATCATAACTTTAGATTCGAATGACAAAAATTCAAATTGAAATTATGGAATGAATTAAACTAATGTCATATGTCATGAAAAAAGTGCATAGATACCGGAGAGAGCCATTTCAAAGTTGTGAAATATCACTAAGAATAAAGTTGCCCCACTTTGAGGATACTATTCAATCGATTTCAAGGGTGGGCGCACTAAATTAACAATATATCATCAATTATATTTAAATTATCAGGTATTCAGCATATATTCTACTCAAAAAATAGAATAAACCAGTAAACTACAAAAGAGAATAGAAAGCTAAATTTCGCAACATGTAACTACTCTAGCGAGTGAACACACAAATTAAAAAAGCTGGTATCTAATTTTTGAAGCATCGAAGCATAAAATATTCCAATATGGTGTAAACAAGACAGAAGTACCATAATACATACGTAATCTCGCTGATCAAGAAAGGCGGAAATTTTACGTTTTGATAAGGGGGCAGGCTCTAAGCTTTGATAAAGGGAAATTCTACGTTTTGATTAGGGGTTTAAAAACATCAACTTTCCCGCACATAAACGAAATACTCTGAGTGTACTTAAATTTAAAATTAAAATTTAATATGATTTGAAAGTACCAATGTGAGTGAATAAGGTTAAATAGTAAAAGCAAAAGTAAAAACAAAGCTCTCAAATTTGTCTAATGATGGTTTTGCCGCTATTGCTCAAGACAATCTTCTTGACAGCAGTATTTTAAAAGTATATAACTAGATTTTTTAATATTAATTGTCTGAAATTAAAAAGTAGAGTCTTGCAACAAAATTCAATTCAATTTCAAGAGACTAACGTTTGGTTTATATATTTTATATAAAAATGTTGATGAAAAATTATACATATCATTTTTACTTCATGTACACTGTTATAATCAAGAGAACGGTTCGAAAATAGCACATTTGGTTGCAGCAATTGCCTTAAAGCTTGTTAATATGTCTAATATCAGAACAGTTAAAGGAAAATAAGAACAAAAACTAGAAACATTTGACGATGACTAGAGCTAGATGCTCCCGTAATAAAATGCAGCAGAGGTATTTCCCAGGAATAAAGTTGCCTGTAGAATATTATTCAATTTCTTAATTAGCTGTCGTCAATTTCGTCAAAATATGAAAATTTCTTTCTCTAAAGTAAAAAATAGAAATCGCCTTTTTCGCGGAATTGAAAGCAAATAGTGTCACCAGCAAATTTCAAAATTGGAAAAAAAGCTAAATTTCTTAACATGACCCCCACTGACGAGTGCACACACAAATTAAAATAGCTGATATCTATTTGTTCAAGCATCGAAGCATGAAATATTACAATATTATATAAACAACACATTAGGTACTATGATACATACATAATCTTGCTGATCATATTGGCAGACCTATCAAGTGGATTCTCAACTATGGACGGTAAGTACATAGTCTACACATACTAATGAAAGATTCGCGAGAAAACTTCAATGATAACTTTATCAAAATATGACATCAAGCATATGATGTTAGCGTATTTAACGAACTAAACAATCGAAATAAATAATCAATTTTAACAACTTTAATAGTTAAGTTTGAATGTGCTTCATATTTAATTATTTTTAGGTTCATTTGTACTTGCTTTTTCACTTAATAATTGCCACCATATAATTTTCGTTTCCGTGTAAAAAAGGCATAGGATAAATGAAAATGGCTTTCTTTTCAAAAAATAGTAACCACATTTTTTCAGATTTCTTTATGAGCACTAAGCATTCCTCTTCAGTCTCTTCAACTGTAAATATATACACACTCCATTTGAAATTATTCTATTTTTATGCCACTAAAACTTAGTTTTCAAAAAAAAATTATTCTTCGATGCTGAATTTTCAAAATCAAGCTGAATCAAAAAGTTTACATTTTGATAAGGAGAAGCTCTACGTATTGATTAGGGGTTTAAAAACCTCAACTTTCCCGCACATAAACGAAATACTCTGGGTGTACTTAAAATATTACAGACACCTGCATCAGCTAACTTTTCTAGTTGCAATATAAAAGTGCCAGAATGAGCGAATAGGGTAAAGTAGTAAAACTAAATGTGAAAAAAGCGATGAGAAATGGGTGATGAGCTTTGCCGTCAACCGTCAAGACGACCTTGTTCACAGCAGTAATTTGAAAGAAAATACTGCAGCAGCTGTCTTGGTAGCTAACTCGATTTTTGAGTATTGATAGGCTCAAATAAAAAAATAGAATCTTGAAACAACAGTCGATAAGATTTCAAGAGGTTGGAAAATGCAAAACGCCACATCCAGAATTAGAATTTAATCTGGAATTCGAATGAAGAAAGTCAGTTTGCAATTGTGAAGAATCCAACCAAATTATGAGGTAGATACACGATTTTTTATAAGAGTAACCTTTTCTAAAAACGCCAGACTACAATTTGCTAAATGAAAGAGAGAAAAAAGAAACAGCTCAAGCTCAGATTTAAAAAAAAAAACAAGATAGACAAAAACAGATCCACAATTTTCTACTTAAATCCCAACGTTTAATTAGGTATATCATACACTGTGCAGTATAATAACCACCAGAAAACGCTTGATTACTGCACTTGCCCTAAAGCTCGTTCATATATTTTGTGCTAAAAATGTTGAAGAGAAGTGACACATATCATCTTTATTTCATTTCATGTACACGGTAATATTCAAGGGCTGTAGGAAGACGATTATTTATGTGCATGATTGACATTCAAATTTGTTTCACTCATGTTTCTGTTGTTTTTCCCCCATCTGTTTGCGAATGGCTGGCACACAGCAACACCGCGAGGCAAACGCGAGGCAAACTCGAGGCCTGAATTTTTATTAGGTAGAACATAATAAAGGCACTAATAAGAAGGATAAGCAACAGAAATGTGAGTGAGGCAAATTTGAATATCAATATCATGTACACAAATGATCGCATTCAAACGGGGGATTTTTAGGCAACAATATTGTCTTCATACAACCCTTGTAATAATAAAGAGAACTGTTCGAAAATAGCATATTTGGTTACCGCACGCGCCTTGAAGCTTGTTTATATCATAAACATATCATGTTCCTTTCATGGACACTGTAATAATCAACAGAACTGTTCGAATGTAGCACATTTATTTGCTGGACTGGCCTTAAAGCCTGTTTATATATTACATATCAAAGCTGTTGAAGAAAAATCATACATATCATCTTAATTTCATATACACTATAATAAGTAACAGAACTGTTCGAAAATAGTACATTTGGTTACTGCACGGAAGCTTGTTCAGTACCCCCCCCCCCCCCCAATAATTTAAAGAACAAATGTTATTTAAAACAGGTTATTACTGAAACTATTGTTCAGCTTCAGGATGAAAAATGAGAAACAATGAGGATAAAATGGAGGAAAATAATTAGAAACACCAGACTCAGACTCGAGCAAGCTGCCCTTGAAAACAATTGTGTAACAGAGGTATAACTTCTCTGAAAAATATCCCCGGAAAAAAATTTCCTCTAGAATACTATTCAGTTGAGATCAAGGGTGGGTGCACTTAACACTGTCTTACTCAGCTATCTTCGATTTTGTTTGAATTATGGAATAATTTAATTTAATTAATTCAAAATAGTTCTCATTGCGCAAGAAAGTAAAAAATAAAGGCAAATTGCCTTTCTCGTGGTGTTGAAAGCAAAATGTTGTCACCAGCAAATTTCGAAATTGGCAAAAAAGCAAATTTCTAAATATACCGTGAATGACGAGTGCACACACATATTTAAAACGGCTGGTATCAAGCATCGGAGCATGAAATATTACAATATGAAATAAACGAGACAGTTTGGTACCTTGGTACATATGTTGCCTTGCTAATCAGATTACAAGGTCTGTAAAGTAGATTATTAAATAGCACCAAATTGGCAAACTGTCCTCTTTTGCTAATAAAGAACATAAAGTTTTTGTTGACCGTTTGAGATAAGTAATAACGAGAAACTAGACATTCCTGAAAAACTTTACAATTTATGTAGAAATATATATATATTTTGTTATTCACAAATGAAAACGAAGTTCTACCTTTTTCAACTTGTTTCAGAAGTATTTCAAGTAACAGTAGCATTGTAACTTATGTTTTCTTGCTCATTGTATAAAATTAAAAGTGAGTGCGTATACTTGTTACGCCATGGTCAAACATACTCAAAAGTAGCCTACCACTTATTTGCTGTAATTTAAAAGATAAAATGAGAGTGATTAGGGTAAAAAAGTAAAAATAAAAGCAAAAACAAGTTCTCAAAATTGTGTAATGAGGGTATTTCTCAAGATAATCTTCCTGACAGCAGTATTGTAAAAGTGTATAACTCAATTTTTTAATATTAATTGGCTGAAATTAATAAGTAGAATCTCGCAACAACATTTATAAAATTTCTGGAGGTTAGAAAATGCAAAACGCCACATTTTGCTATGGAAATCGAATGAAGAAAATCAGTTTGAAATTGTGAAGAAGCCAACCAAGAAAGAAAGGAGATACAGCTAAAGCTCAGATTTGTAAAACAAAATAAAAGATTGACAAAGATGCACAATTTTCTACTTAAATCACAACATATAATAAGATATATAATAAATATCATCTTCATTTCATGTACACTATAAATAATTTAAAAAAAATTGTTGGAAAATAGCACATTTGGTTGCTGGACTTGCCTTAAAGCTTGTTTATATATCTCATACTAAAACTGTTGAAAAAAAATTGTACATATCATCTTCATTTTATGTACACTATAAATAATTAACAGAACTGTTTGAAAATGGTACATTTGGTTGCTGCACTTGCCTTAAAGCTTGGTTATATATCTAATATCAAAACTGTTAAAGGAAAATAAGAACAAAAACAAAAAACACTTGATGATGGAATAGAGCAAAATAATTAGAAACTCCAAACTAAAGGCTAGAGCTAGATGCTCTCGTAATAAAGACATGCAGCAGAGGTATTTCCTCGAGAAATATCCCAGGAAATAAAGTTCCTGTAGAATATTATTCAGTTGAGTTCAAGGATGGGCACACTTAATTAAGAATTTCTTAATTAGTTGTCGTCAATTTCGTCAGAAATACGAAAATTACTTTCTTTAAAGTAAAAAAATAGAAATCGCCTTTGTCGCGGAGTTGAAAGCAAATAGTGTCACCAGCAAATTTCAAAATTGAAAAAAAGCTAAATTTCTTAGCATGACCCCACTGACGAGTGCACACACAAATTAAAATAGCTGGTATCTATTTGTTCAAGCATCGAAGCATGAAATATTACAATATAATATAAACAAGACATTAGGTACTATGATACATACATAATCTTGCTGATCATATTGGCAGACCTATCAAGTGGATTCTCAACTATGGACGGTAAGTACAGTCTACACATACTAATGAAAGATTCGCAAGAAAACTTCAATGATAATTTTATTAAAATATGACAACAAGCATATGATGTAAGCGTATTTAACGAACTAAACAATTGAAATAAATAATCATTTTTAACAACTTTGATAGTTATGTTTGAATGTGCTTCATATTTCATTTTTTTTAGGTTCACTTGTACTTGAATTTTCACTTAATAATCGCCACCATATAATTTTATTTTCCCTTGTATAAAAATGCATAGGATAAATGAAAATGGCTTTCTTTTCAAAAAATAGTAACCACATTTTTTCAGATTTCTTTATGGGCACGAAGCATTCCTCTTTAGCTGTAAATATGAACATACTACATTTGAATCAATCTAAAAATATTTTGGCAAATAGAAATTATGCTATTTTTATGCCATTAAAACGTAGCTTTCAGAAAAAATATAATGGGAATGAATCATGATGAACTAAGATGTATAAAAATCGTTTTTAGAGGCATCGGCGATCATTGGAAGTCTTCGATGTTGAATTTTCAGAGTCAAACCGAATCAAAAACTTTATTTCCAGAGCTCCTCGGTGATCATCGTTTCGCTGATGTTTCATAAAAGAATCCAGCTCTATACATTTTAAATTTTACGCCATATTTAACGTAACGTAATCTGCGCAAAGGCTGGATCAAGACAATAAAGCCATTAAACCAATGTTCAATGATCAGAATCTGGATAAAATAATCTTTATTGAAGACAATGAAATTGCATCTGACAATAAAACAATTGTACAAACACTAAACAATTATTTTGTGAATTCTTTTGACACCCTTAACATCTATCAGCCAACATCTGAAGAACAGAAAGCCCTATCTACCTATGAACACCATCCTAGCATCACCAAAATTAAAGAATGTTTTAACATAACTACTAAATTTCAATTTCAACCTGTAAATACTTTAGAAATAACACATATAATCAAGAACCTTAAAGACCATAAAGCCACAGGGGCGGATAAAATTCCTAAAATAGCAATTGATAGCATCAGTGAACCTCTCACTCGGCTCCTCGACAAATCTATTAGAGACATGACATTCCCCCAGCGTTTGAAACTTACTAATATATCATCTGTTTTCAAAAAAGGAGATTCAACGAACAAAACAAATTATAGACCAATAAGTGTACTTCCTTCACCATCAAAAATTTTTGAAAAGATTATGTTCAATCAAATCTACAAATA
>JAYJMH010046327.1:0-14261 GCA_036873815.1 Phacellophora camtschatica
TATATTCAGAGACGGATCCAGACCTAACTCTGCCTTATGCTCTCCGGCGCCGAAGGTGAAATAAATGGGGGAGGGGGGGGGGGTTCGGGGGTGAGGCCCCCAGAAATTCTTCATGGGCTACACCCTTTTATTTTTATAATATTGACCACGCCCATGAAATTGCTGAAAATTTTGTAAATATCATAAAATACAATATTGTAAACACTGTAGATTTTCGTAAAAAGAAAATATTTGGACCACAAATTTTATGACATTATGCATGGTATTCGTTGCATAATAGGTCTTGAGCCACCACAAAAGCCAAATTGCAATAATTGCTTAAATCAAATGTAGCAAAATCTCATATTATTCAACTGAAATGATCAATATTTTATGGCATAAAACTACCAAATGTAATCGGATCTTTATTTATAAAAATTACAACATTTGCTCTACTTAAAGTATAATTTCACGACATAACATCTATCAATTTCATGTTTCATGGTAACCTTGGTACCAGAGCCTTGAGAGAAAAAATGAAAATGAAAGAAAGAGAAAGAGAAAAAAAAGAAATTGATAGATGCGATGTCGTGAAATTATCTCTTTTTTCTCTTTCATTTCCATTTTTTTTCTCTTTTTTCTTTTTCTGTTTCATTTTTCTCAACGGATCTGGTACCCAGGGTAGTTTTATGGGAGCAAATTGGTCAATCACTTTTTCAGCTAAGAAAGATCTTCCGCTTAAATGCCCCTCAAATGATACCTGTGCAAATTATAGATTTTAATCATATTGTCATCAAGCAACAACGAGGAGGCAATGAATGAGTGGATAAAATATATCTCAACAAGGCTGCAATACCTGGCAAGCATCCAAAGTCCCTTTGTTAACTGTACAAAAATATATTCAAATTCAAAGACAAGAAAAAGGAAATATATTCAAAATCAAAAACAGTGGCTACCTTGTATGACAAAATTGCTTACTTCACGGGTCGCAAGTTCTTCGCCCTTCAACCCTGACTTTCTGGAAACTGCAGCAGGGCCTCTATTAAGGGACTCTGAATGGGGGGGGGGGGGGCAAGCTATTGTTCTGATGAAAAAAGACAATAGCCTATTGTATAAAATACGTAATGTGACTGGGGCTGGGGGGATTTGCCCCCCTAGTTATTATGTTAAAAGAGGCCCAGATTTCAGAATATTTTTTGTAGTATCTTATTTTGCTCTGAAAGTCTTTTCAATGATATACTTATATTTTTTAATATTTTCACTTTCTCGATAAATGATAAATCATTGTCATTTAAGACGTCTCGTAGCTGCGTGAGAGAACCATGCGCCATCCCTCAAGCAAAACACATTTTTTAATCCACGCTCAATTCTCCTTGGTCCAAACACACTTTTTTGCAACAAAGGAATGAGATCATTTCATCCTCACAGAGTGGAATTTTAATCACTTTCGTAATACAATGATGATACCTTGTTCTTGTTTAATAAAATCAAATGTCGTTATTCACCCACGCAAATCACATCACAACATCAAAAGCAGAGATATGAGCAGCAGACTCCCACATTGATTTATTGTTTCAAACCAGACTATTGCTCGCGCCAAAACTAAATCACAATACTGAAAGATGATTGGGTCACACATGAAATCTCTTGACATGCCATGTCTACTTGTTTGACTGTCTATTGCGCGGAATACCTATGAGGGTGATATGATTTGTCCAGTGCTGCTGATTCATTTTTTATAGTGGTCTGAAGAGTATTCTACTCGTACACTACACGAGAAGTCAAAAAAATATCAGTTTGCTAATAGATTTTAACCCTATTTGGCCAGGGTAGACAATTTGATATTTTTGTCTGGGGGCCATTTTGCCCCCCCCCTTCTTATTTCAGCAGTCAATAAGAATGTGGTTATGAAACCTCCCACACATGATAAACGAACAATGCAGATTCTAAAAATAGAATTAATTAGTATCTAATTCTGTTTAATGTTGCTAGGCTACCAAAAACAATGGAAAAATGTGAAAAAATAGCTATTCAACCTAAAAGGCAATATTGTTTGCTAAAACAAATAAAAACCTCGATAATTATGGGGAAAACAAAATTTCAGATTCATATTAAATAATTAACAAAACAAAATTTGACTAAAAGAAACAATAGGGTTTAAAAGTAACTTGTTAAATTATGATAACTGGAAGTGTGAATTGTAGATTTTTAATTGCCAAATTTCATTCCCTGATAGATTAATGAACAATTGTACAAAATCGATACATTTGTTATTTAATGCAGTTATTTATTCATTATATGATGTCATATACGTATATGTCGTCATACATGTTAAAAGTTTGATACGTCAGCAAAAATTAACAAAATGGATATCAAAAGAATGTACGTCTTAAGGCCAATCAAATGGTGTAATTTGTGAAACGATTAATTAATTAGCAATTAAATCAGAGGCCTCTTTACAATTTTGTTCCGAACCACTAGCCAAATAAGGACATATGGAGGTCACATGGTAAAACAATAGACCATAATTGTACTATTGTTGTGAAGCCAAATAAATTTTAGGAAAAGTCAGGAAGTTACAGCACCTTATTGCAAGTAGTTTAGATGATATTCAGGAGTGTTTGGTAGGGGTGGCCACAATGGCCCCCTGGGCCAAATAGGGTTAAATAGTTTTAAGTAATTATTATTTCTGACTTTTGTTCAAGCAACAGAAGCAATAGCCTGTATATTATGGGCCCGCCTCTGGATATTATGGGGGTTGGGGCAAGCAACCCTCTTGAAATTTTTATAACTTATTGGTAAAAATATCATTCTTGAGGGTTTTGTCCGAAATTTTGGGCATCTGTCAGAAATTTGAGTGATTTTTAAATGTTTGAACCCCAAATTAAAACCAATTTCTGCCTCTGGTCATGTATTATAAACTTTGTGAAAACAAACCTGAATCAATAAATGATTTATTCAAACACCGAACTCCTATTTTTATTGTTTTTATCTACATATTATTGCAATATTATTATTATATGGTATATTTCTTTCATTTTTATCAAAACATTATCACTCACACAAGACCTCGTCCATACTTAAGAATCCCTATGTATAATCTCACTAAAGTATAGCTGAGGTTTACAGTATTACTGTTAAATTCTGAAACCGACTATGCAAGACAAAGGGCAAATCAAAAAGTGAGAATATATTTAAACCACAAGCCAGGGGGTCAGTGTTAACCAGCCAGGGGGTCAGTGTTAATCATTCTTGTTGTATTTTCCACATGCCTTTCATTAGATATCCAAGTCATTTAAATGTTTCAAAATTAAAAAGGCATGCCATGTGTACTAAATAAACTCAATAGAATCATTTATTTGTTTTAAAATTCAATAAATTTATTTTCACGCAAAATTAAAAACAATAGTATTTAATTCCATGACTAAAAAAAGAAACCTGCTTAAAATAAATAAAAATACACCAGTCATGGAGATTCTCTTTGTGTTCTTTGAGATTTATGAAGTAAACAAAAGTGAAAATTACAACAACAAAGACATAAATTAGTTATAACTCATTATAGTCTGTTGATTAGCTAAGAATGAACAAAATTACTAATTTATTCCTGACCAGTTAACAGTGACTGAAGTTATCTCTTGCCATACTCATCATAATTCAATATTATTTCTACAAGAAGGCTGGATCAGCCATCATTCTTAGGGGGCTGTAGACCCTCTTCCCCAAAAATTTTTTAAAACTTAATTGTCTTGATTGACAATGCAGCCCCCCCCCCAAAAAAAACTCAAAGCTACATTAATGATGTGGTCAGTTAATTTCAGAATATATATGAGGTTTAGGCTGAAATGGCTTTGAAATAAATTGGCTTACTTAGAAAGCTAATCTGCATTAAACATTTGCAAGGGCAGATGTTTTTTTGCAAGCAACTTAGACTTTCATTTATGCCAATCCAGTTATAGCAAAGAAAAAGTAATTAAATGTCAGTGTAACAAAATAGAAGGAAGCAACATGCAGAAAGGTTATTTGAGAAAATAAGACCACTAAAAACATATCCATTGGGGCTGTAGACACTTGATTTTCATATTTTTAGCAGCATTTGGCCGTTAAGGGGGGAGGTAGTTAAGTGCTGGGCCTCTAAGAAAAAATTAAAAGAAGGAGAATCTCCACAATGAAATTTTATTTTAGAATTTATGGTACTTTTATCATAATACTGAAGTATTACGAGCATCATACCTTTCCCATTCTCTCAATTTAGGTCTGAAACTGAATTTTTGAAGATATTGCTTTCTTACCATACCAAGATTTATGACATGGCTGCTAAAAGGGATGGGGGAGGGGTGTCTCTCAACTTATAGTGGCCAAATGCAGCTTAAAAATACAAATATCGAATGTTGACTGCCCCTTATTTATACACAAACTCAAACAATATATAATTTTTATTAAATAAAGTTTATACACAAACAATAAAATAATTTTTCAATTACTAGTACTTAACACAAAAATTCTCAATTAATTCTCAAAAAATAAGAAAATCTCACCAAAAAATTGCTTAAAATGATATTTAAATTCCAAATAGCTTCCTTCCGTTGATAACCATAAACAATCTTGCATGGAAGCTTGTCCGTGCAAGTAAAACATCACATTACACAGCCACGTTTCGATCCATTCACTTGTTTGTGCTTGTGTGTGAGAGCCTTTTCGCGGGATGTTTTTGTAGTAACTTTTTGCCTTCCCTCCAACAACTTGTAAACAAAAACGGATAATCAGTTTAATGCAGACAGTCTTCTACAACAAATATACAGAACTCAACTCTTTCCTCTCCCTCGTCAGAAATTTTCAGTCAGATTGCAGTTCAAATACATCTATTATCTTATCACAGCGAACACTCGGCGTGAAGGCCAAAACGTTTTCAAAAATTATAAAACTCTTCCAATTATGTTATGACTTCCAAACACCTCAATTAATTTTCCTCTGGCCTTCTAGTCAAGGTTGATAACTTTCGCTTCGAAGTGCCGACATCCGATTGTAAAATGTTTTTGTGCACATTGTATTGCTTTGTCGTCCAGAATGTCGATTTAACGCAAAATGGGCCTAAATAAACATGAAGAAGGGAACCAAGGTGCAAGTTGTCACATTCATAAATACGATAAATAAAGTTTACAGCCTCTTAGCAAACACACAGGAAAATCAGTGCTTTACTTCTTGCCAAGAAATAACAAAAATAATCGAGTATTTTTTTGTGGCAGAGCAGATGCGTTTTCTCTTTTCACTCACAGCAGCAGAAAAAGTTCGCCGTCAATATCTGCTTTCCGCATTTTGTGCATAATGTCTGTTCTGCGCATGCGTGCTGCAAAGGATGAAATTTAAATGCTCAAGTTTTTATATCGAAAATTTCACGTTAACCCTTTTTCTACCTCTCTCCCAGAGAATGAAATGAAAAGAAACAATCAAAAATCAGGAACACAAAATTCTTTGTCCGCGGTTTCTTGCCCTTTCAAATATGGGTCAGAGATGAAATAGGCTTACACCGGTAAACAGTTGTAAAACTGATCGGTAATTGTGATGGGATAGGTTATATTAAAATTTCTGCAAAGATGGAAACCGAATTTAAAAAAAAAATTTTGACCTGCTAAATTTTGTTCAAACACTATCCATAAAGGTGTGCGTTGGATCGGATTGATACTTTCTGATCCTAGGGTTGGCTCGAACGTTTAATCTGGATTTGATACGATCTGAAATGCTAAAATTTAAGTTCAATCCGAAAGTGTGATACAGAAACACGAGCTGCTTTCTAAAAATAATTTTAATTAAATATACTTACGTACATGATTTCAAAACAACTTAAAGAAAACTAATTCCTTGCAAAATAAAAACACAAGAAAAGCACACGTTTAGAAAAAACTATTTATCCACAGTTCGCTTATAAAGTTGACCCTTTTGATTTCTGGATTAAAATGTATCGAATTATATCACAACTCTCAACTATTTGGTAATTAAGAGATCAAACATTAAATATCTAAACGGTTTGAAGCTAAGTTTGTTGCAATTAACCTGACTCGAGCAAACAGCACAGGATCGAAGTTCCCCCGTTTCGTTTTGTCGTAATTTTGCCCTGTTTTGTTTTGTTGAAATTTCGCCGTTTCGTTTTGTTGAAGCTTCGCCGTTACGTTTCAATCTGATCTAGAGTAGCTCCATTCGAGTCTGTATCCAATTCGGGTCGGATTCGTGTCCAACTTCTATGTCCTGGGTCCAAAATAATTTTTAATCGTTTCAGAGAAATCCTTTTGATTTATGGCACAGAAAACAACGTAAACAAAAGAAAATTATTAAGAAAATCATGTTTGATATTTCTTCCTGGATTTCATATGTACAATTTCTTATTTGATTATCATAACACTAATGCACTAATCATCGAAAATTTCAAATTTTAAAATGCAAAGTACAAATATGTACCGTTGTAACAAAAATAACAAAAAAAGCGTACCGAGAAAGAATGTCCTAAACTTTTCAATGTCAGCATTCTCAGTTTATATCAAACCAATCAGGGCCGTGGAGAGAAAACGTGGGCCCTTTGTACACACCAAAAGCTGCACTCCTCCCGGCCCTCTGTGCAGTATATCAGTTTTATTGGCCACTGTGCAGTGTAAGAACCTGCTTTCCCACATCTCGACAGCACTGAAAGCAATATTCGCATACGAAATCCAAATTAAAAGCTTTTACTGTTTCAAAAACCAAGATTTATCATTTTTATTTAGAATTAACACAACAAAATTTCTATTCATCTCATACCAAGTTTCTGTTAACACATTTTCCACCCAAAAAACACAAGTATAGCCAATATGTCGTTACGTTTGCAAGCCAAGACGCAAAAAAGACATGCGATGAGACACATGCACAAATGATTCTATAAAGTTAACATTTTCAAGACTACGCTCACAGAAGAAAGCAAAGTCCTACCTTTAAGAAACCACTTTATAAAAAACTCAGACAATAATAAAAATGATAGATTAATTAGAGATGAAGAGTAGACTGAGGCCTTAAAGTGTAACCTCTAAGGGGACCATTGTGGAATCAAGGTCTTTCGATCTTTTAATGCTACCCCTGCCACTCTAATTTAGGGGTACGTGGTTTCTCACCATGCCACGTCTAGTTTAAGGTAATCTAGATTAATAATAAATTTAGATGTAATTTTAACTATGGTAATTAAGTCATTCATGCCTGCAATATTTTATCCTTTTTGTTTTTGTTTTTAGAAAATATATCGTGAACTTTTAATTCAGTGGCATAAAGATACATACATACATAAAATAAATCAACGGAGTTAAGAGTGGCAAAACACCAGGGGACTGGGCATCTAAAAATAAATATGGCTATTCCTCCAATCAAATTTTAAAATCGAATGAATGAACGTAATTGTTCATGCAACTACTTTCAAAGAAAATTCTCTATGTCCGCTGCGCTGGGTCGTATTGACGCAACAGCAGTCTATTTTTAGAGTGGAGCCCTTTGCAAACGTCGATTCATTTTAAAGTAAGCCTTGGCTAAACGATCCAACATTTTCGTGAATGTTCTTGCCAACATTTCATTCAACATTTGTTCGCTCTTGTTGGAAGATAACAAAGAGGTGGCCAAACGAGCCAGCATTAATGACTTTCGCATTCGAGATCTGGCGCATAGTTTAACCATGTGGCAAACCGGCCAACATCAAAAAATTAATCCGCAATAATCTGCGAACAATGATGATTGATGATTAAAATGTTGGCGAGAATGTTGGCGAGAATGTGGGTCGTTTGGCCACGACTTAAGAAGGTCGGCTGCAACCGGTGGCGCCCAAAGGCTCCTCTTTCATTACCTACTACTATCTTTTCAGAAAGGGATGGGCGCTACTCACATCCCTGGGCAGTTTTGACCACTTACTCCAGTATTAACTGGTACTCATTGGCCGATATCTGTCTTGAAGATGGAACATTAGTGTACCTATGTTGTCCAACGAAGTCTCTACTGTACGTAAAATTGGTATTATCGAAGATACAAAGTCACAGCAACATGCACAATTTATTTATGAAGTTTCAGTAAAAATAATTCACGTGATAAATTTCATTAACAGCCAATAAATCTAACTAGGAACTAAGTATTGCAAATTAAGAATTTGGAAGATACGGTGTGACTTATTTATAACATATTTGGGCAAGCTTTGTGGACACAATGCAACGTGACGCAGCAGTGGGCAGCACTGCAGAACTGAAGACCCTTATGCTGGACAGGAAAATATGGAGAGGAGTGTTCCACAGCTACCGAGTTGGCGTCGGACGATCCGCGCTCTTGCATTGCATCGTCACCACATCATAACATGCAACATAATACAATTTATATGATTCAGAAAATTATTTAATTCTGTTAGCTATTATTACATTTTCATTCTAAATGTTCATTTATGCAACTATCCTCGGTTAAATTTTAAATTTGTTCATTCTAAACTGACAGTACCATGAGTGTTATAGCTTATAACTAATACCTTTATCCATTTTTCTTAAACTTTCCATAACGAATGTGACGGACAAGATAATTTAAATGCAATAGCACGAAATTATGATGCTTTGCAACCATACTGTCACTGAAAATGACTACAACAATAACAATGACATTCTAAAGAACAAAGATAAATAAAATCTGTGAAAAACTGAATTTGCAAATGCATGGAACATTTTTTGGAAATGTTTGTGCCTAACCAAAGGACCAAAGCGAAAAAAGCGAAGGTAGATTGTAAACAGTGAAGTCTAAAACGAATGCCTGAGCCCGACAAGCAATATTTCAGAACGAAGTTAAACAAATTGTCTGATTTGAGTAACCGTTTGAAAACAGGCCTCTGTTAGCAACAATACAGTTCTGTACTGGAGTTCTGGGGAGGGTTGAAATTCGAGTGAAGTAGCAAGACAGCAATAGACGTTCAAATAAATAAACACAGTACCTTTTTTGTACACTGTGAATCTATCAAAATGCGCAATTCCATACACAAATTAGCTTGTTAACAAGCCAATATTTCTTTCAAGGTCATTGAAAGTAGGCAATACAAAAATATATAAAACAAGAAGCTTCGAGGAATACGTCATCGAACGTAAAAGGTCTCAAAAATTACGAGCCAATCTCTCTACAGCTAAAATTATCTTGTAAATATTGCAGAACTCGTGAATAAATACCGAAGTGTAAAATTTAATTTCGATAAAGTTGTATTATATGATAAAACCTAAAAAAAGTGGAATATAGTTCAATAATACTGTATACGATACTATAAAATATATCAAACTAATCTACAAGTATTCATGCAATAATTGACACTGACGTAAAATGTAAAATCACCCACATTTCTTGTCTCTTGTCAGTGTAAAATGCTGTTTTTTTTTTCATTGTGCAAATTTTCTTTGTGGCTGAAGCTCAATAATGACGTCCTCACGTCTACAGTGGTGTCATCAGCAAATATTTACCAACATGTCAATTCCGTTATCTGTCGCTAGTATCGAAATATGACATCTAAAAATAGAGTCCATCCTTTGATCTGTGGCAACGAAATCTACAGAAAAAATTCAACCAATTAGCAACTCAGTACCCAATTGGAAGTCTTGTACCCAAAAATCAAAGTTCAGAGCACTTCACAGCTACTTCACAGCTGTAGAACACTTCACAGCTACAGCAAGCTTCGCAGCTACCATATTTGGTGGAGAGCAAAGCAAATTGAAGAAGAACAGAAGACCCTTTGTTATAACTTAAGAAACCATCTTTGAAAATACGAATGGTAAAAACTACAAACAATGGTATAAATGATAAATTATATAATACAGCGGTTGTGCCTATAATACAGCGGGCAGCCCATATTTCTATGGGGCAAACCTGCCTAACCCTAACGCTTGATAAGTTTAAAAGAAAAATTAAAACCTGGAGTTGTGATAAAAAGTTGCCATTTGATTTTGAGAATTAACCAATTTCGTGCCAATAAATTTTCTGGCCTACTTTAATCCTTCAGCAACATAGTGGTACAGTAAAACCCGGCAAACAAGAACATAAAAATTTAGAACCAGTCAGATTGAAATGTATTTTTCTGACCATGCTAGAGCTGAATCACAGGTAATACTGAAAACTAATTAAATTAAAACATTAAATGTGCGCCCAACATTTCTTCAAGTGACAGTTCTATAGCTGTAAAATAAGAACACATTGTATACTAAATGCTCAAAAGTTAGGTTTCTTTTGTGGGATTTTACTGTATCTCATTTCTTTTGAGAATTAACCAATTTCGACCAAGTTCGTCCCAATAACTTTTCTGGTCATCCTTTAGCAACCTGGTGGTATCTCATTTATGGTAATTTAGACGGTTTTTCTTGGCCTGATAAATCAGAAAACGTTTTGGGGAGACCCGGTATGATGAAAAGGGTGAATAGTACAAAACTTTAAAAATTTACACGGTGTCCCAAAGGTACCAGCTTTGATCAAGGCTAGCGGTGCGAGTTTCACTCAAATATATTCGAAACAATTTTTAAAATAGTTTTCGGTTGTCAACTTAAAAACTGATACTTGGTTTGTTAATATTTGTGCATCGAGAGTCGAGATAATAATTCTGAAAGTTTAAATTTGCCTCCAATCCCAAACCAGAGGTATAGATTTTGGTCTAAACTGCGTTTTTGGATTTCCTAAATCATAGACTTTCACAAACGAATTTAACGGTGCTTGGAAACACACTAGAACAGAAATAAAAAAACTGAAAATTAATGGATGCAGCCACTATGAAGTGTTTTCTCTTTTTTTAACATTTTAACCAAAAATCTACCAAAATGAAAAAGTAAGTTTAGTTTTCAAAAAAATTAGTCATGGACAACTGATTTTCAAGATTCTTTTTGAAACGATTATTCAGAAGTGTTTTCAAGAACATAGTATGTTGTCTAGAACATACTAGCCGTGATTCAGAAAATCCCAAAATAGTAGCCCAAAATTAAAACCTCTGGTTTTGAGTGTGAGGCAAATTTGAACTTTAATTGTTACTATCTCAATTCTCAAAAGACCAACATCAGCAAACCAGATTTTTATTTTTAAAATAACTATAGAGCATTACCTAAAAATAATTTTTGACGGATTTGAGCAATATTCTCAGCACTAGCCTTAATCAAACCTGTTACATTTTTTGGGGGACACCCGGTATACATACATGAATAAGTATGAGGGTGAAAATGGTGAATAGCACAAAACTTTAAACATTTATACACAAAAGGTTGTATGTGTCTTTACTGGTTAAAACAGTGCTCGATGCCATGTAGGCAGAGCGAATTATAGCAGGATTGAGACAAGAAGACAGACTACATTCTGTGTTGTTGCTCAGAGTTTCACGCTATACAGCAGTCATCAGACAAGATAAACATTTATACATATATGTATGAGTATGAGGGTGAAAGATACGCACCTTAAATCAATCATCAATTAGTTCATGTAAATCATCCGCATCTCTTAATTGTTTCATATGAGTCCCAGGCGCGAACAACTGCATCCTGTACATCCTATTCTTCTTCACCAGCAAAAGTACAGTTACGATTAAAGAGATGGCAACCAAGATGAATACAATAATTATCACCACTAAAGCTGTGTGCGAAACCGCCTTCGTCATGAGAAGCGGAAAGGCCTGTGGCTGAAAAGGAAAAAAATACAGTAAAGAGTCTTATACGGGAAATATAGTGGCAAGTAATTTATATTCAGTCAATCAACTACTTTTATTCGAAAAATGCGAAAATATGTCTGTTAAAAAGCTGTACTCTAAACGACTCAATTGAATGAATGCTTAGCTTATCTTAATTGAGGCCGTAACATAACAATAAAAGTACGAATAATAATAATAATCGTAGCTTCATATATGACAGCAAAATTGCACATGGATGAGATCATGTCAAAACTCGTCATTTGTAATATTAGAGTTTAAAACTAGAAATTATTGTCTTTTTAAATTTACTCTTGAGTCAAAAATGTTCTCAATAATAATAATATTAGCATATATGTATTGTAATATTTGCTATTAATACCCAATGGTTAGGGCAGAAACTCGATCTTACAATCTTATTGGTCCAGAGCGGTTCGAATGTGCCATAATGACAGAGCAATATTATCGAGTTTTATAAATATTGGATGAACTAATCACAATGATATATTTGTTAAAAAGATTCACAACCAAATTTAATTTCATGAACTGATGCAAACATAATAGTGAAAACATAGCCATATAATATTTTCTTTAGTGTAGTTTATTGAAGTTTATTTGTAGTATATTTTCCCGGCGGGTACACTTGAATTAAGAGACTATTATCATGCTTGTCCATTAATATGACGAAATACCCCTTTTCACTGACATTCACAACTGGAAAATATACCCTTTTCACTGACAAGTCCAGAATATTTACCCTCTTTTCACTGACAAATCATAAAGATCTATTTTCCATCTGAAGGTATCACTGAAGGATGCAGTTTCATTAGAAAGAAAATTTGCATGAAATGAACAGATCACTTTTAATGTTCACACTTTGGACAGGCAAACCAGCCAGGCATCATTTGCTTTGTAAACAGTAGCATTTAATTAATTATGTATAGGTGTGAATTTTTTATTGAATGGTGTGAATCTCAACATTGCTTGTCAAAAAATGTAATCATTGAAAGTAATCTATAAACCCAATATTATCTGCAACTACAAACATACATAATAAACCAGGGTGAATCCTTTGTGTGATACTACCTGCCCCAAATATTAAACAATGGAAATAACAATAGAAGAAGGCTAATCTGCGCCAGACATTTTTCTGAAAGTGGCCCCCAGACTCAGTCTGGAAAATAAACATACTAAAATAATAATCATGCGGAAGTTCCATCAGACAGACAAAACGAGAACAATTCATCAAATCAATATTCACCATATAAAATTATAAAATAGATCAAAAACTGGTTTGTTTCCTCTTTTTATTTTATTACTGAATGAACGAGGTTGAGTAAAATCTACCTGTGGCAACTAAATTAATTGCTATGCTAGGTACTCATTTATTTTGTGTTGGAACACTGCAAAACTTGGCATGATGCATTCGATTGGTGTCAGTGACAGTGGTGGTTTTTCCCGCCACCTCCAAAACACAAACTCTTGTAAACAACAACAACAACAACACACCTACAGTAATAACCCACATCAATAACGTAAGGTTATTAGGTATCATTCAAGGCCTGATGAGCACAGGTAAAAGTTCTTGGATAGTAACAGATACAGACATAGATAATTCGAGCAAAGAGAGACTTGTGGTGTATGGTTTCTTAAAAGAGTTCAGGACTGTATGTAAGTGATATGTATCTACAGTATGTAATAAAATATAGAGTTAGAAAAGATATAAAAAACCCTAACAAATTGTAAATTTTCAAATAAGATAGATAGTTGTCACTTAGTGTTTACTACAGTGCGTGGCTAGAAGAATTGGTGAATTAAATTAAGATAAACTATACACATGCACACAGTTTGTGCATGAAAACTTTGTTAGCCAAATATGAAACTGATTTTAAAATTTACTGATTTTTATTTCTAAAACTTATCCCTTTTTTATAAATCCTAGGTCCTAGAATCTTACTCATTAAGACCCCTTTCTTAGTGATTTTGTGGACGCGCATGATATAACTTTTTTATTAAGAGTGCACCCACCGGGCCACCACCTCTCTATGACCTTCACCGTACACAGCCTTACACAGCCTTCACCTTATTATTGTTTATAGAGGCTTCCTTCTTAGTGAAAAACAGTAAATCATATGGACTAAACTATATATGATATAAAATTTTCTTTCAGTCTGAACAAAATGGTGCTGCTTGCCCCTTCCTTGGGACCTTGGCTTGGTGAAATTGCAGCGAGGGACTGTTGAAACTGCGCTGTAAAAAACTGTTACTACGAAGGAGCTCTCCACTCGTTCTTGGTGATTGCGCTTGGTGGGCTTCTTGAGTTTCGTTTGGTGAGCTCCGAGTTCAGTCATGAACGAATCAACGAAAACTGTATGAACGAATCAACGAAAACTGTTTGTGAACAGGCCTTACCAGGGGCGTAGGAACGTTTTCAAAAGTGGGAGGGGGGGGGGGTGCACGAAGATAAAGGGGCACTTCTTTGTTTTTTAGGGGCACATAAGTAAAGTACCAAAAAGTAAATAAGCGTTACCTAACAAGCATGTAAATTCCAAATTATAATAGTGAATATAATTATCTCAATTAAAACAAGAAAAAGGAAATATAAATACAT
>JAYJMH010046338.1:0-14261 GCA_036873815.1 Phacellophora camtschatica
AAAAATTCTCATCACGTGATAAAAAATCTTTCTATTGTTTATTTTTCTATATATACAAACAACGTCTTTTATTTCATCTAATATTTATAATTAAACTATTATTTATTTATCTAATAATCTTTTATTTATTTATCTGCTTATTTCTCTAATAAGCAGCACTATTCATCAGCTTTAATAAAACGAGTTGTTTCTACAGCAGTTTATTATCATGCTCCCCTGTGTCTCTGTACCCGTGAAAGTGGTTGTTGTTGACAGGACACATGGATACAAGGGATTAGGAAACAGCAACTTGCGTTTTTCAAGGCCCCTGAAATATTTAAAATAGTAAACATACAACAATGATAAAATTATTATGTAACAAGAATGAAGAACTCACATTGTTCGGTTTCAGCTGCTGCAGTTTCAGTATTTGAGATCAAAGTGCCACTTATCAACGAATATTCTGGTTCTTCTGTCTGTAAAATAGTATGACTTGTGAAATGCCGATGAAGAAAAATTAATGTAAAATAGCGTGACAAAAATCTTATGGTATTAATATGCTATATTAACACTTTAAATAAATGTTTACATTCTCAAAATATAAACGTTCTCAAAATTTATGTATCAAAGCATATAAACTTGGACATTAAATTAAAATTTTTCAATTGGCAAAATAAAATAAATAAATGAAAAAGTTATTGTCCCACTGCATGATACCTCGTTTAAATTTTCAGTTTGTTCAAATTCAACATGTGATGCTGCTCCTGAAATAACGGGAATTTCATCGCTCATTGTGTGAACAGAGAAGCTGTACAACTTAGTTAAATAAAAAAATCAACGATAAAACAACAAAATCGACAATATGTTTTTTACTAATATTTCACCATGGCATACAGGGCTTCTTTAGAGCAAGATTAACGGAATCATAAAATAGTAAAAGTAACTAGGCCGACCACTAGGGCGAAGGCAACCCGAAAGCTCTTTCTTCATTAACTGCTACCCATGACGGGCATGATAGGGCGCCACTCCTTTCCATGGTTCAATAACCTCTTACCCCAGCTGAGCTGCTGCTCATTTACTAACTTCAAAAAAGGGTAGGCAGCTGAGTTGGCTGTGGGTTTTGTAATTAGAAGTTTTGACAACTGGTCCCGAACCCACCCTATGCTGTCACAGAGAGTTTTGCTTCGAAACACAGTGCCTTTCGAAACACACTTCGAAACAATTTGGCCACTCTACCCTATCCTCAAATATATCTACACTACACAAGTTAGCTAATTTCAAATAAATAACAAGAAAAATATATATAACAAAAATGAAATATAAAATACAAATTTCTACAAAACATAATTACCACCGAGAAAACAGAAATAAAATGTATATAAAAGCAGGTATATATGTAAATAGCAGCATTATTTAAAATAAAATTTAGTACCTGGAAGAAGTTCACTGAAATCAGTGATGTACTCTCCTGTCCAGTCTCTCGCTCTGTAGACACAAACAAATCAAAATGATAAATTATTGTTGAGTGTCATTTGAACAAAATCCAATAAAGTCCAATTTTATGACTATTTAACGAAAAGATTAACACTGTAATAAAATTTTTTGTCAGTGACCCCAATGTTCACGTTTGATTCATAGATATAGATGACCTTTAACCTTAATACTGACCTCTGCTTCAAACATCGCGTACCAATAATAAATTTTCACACAAATTTCTGAAAAATGTGACAAAAAGCAGAAGGGAAAAAGTTCCGAAAATACCAGTAAAACGTAAAGCAAAGCATAATTTTAACGAGAAAATTTGCTAAGATTAACTGTTTCCGAGTGCAATGCCAGAAAAAAAAAACCCAAAGCCATCAGTACAGAACCGAGCTTGCGACAGTAAAGAACCGAGATTGCTATCAAATTTGTACATGTATTCCCCCTGCTTACATATGTTCATTTATCAACTTCATTTGTACAGAAGATAAAATAGATCAGCCAAAAAACAATGAAAAATACCGTGAACAAGCAATTTCCATTTCAAATGGTGTAACAATTGGTCGAAAAAAATCCTAAAAAGTAAAAAGATTTTTAGAAAATTTAGAAAACACTGAATAAAAACATGTCGAGCTAAATTCGTAGAAAGTGCCATCTTACAAACCTCGCGTTTGTTATATTAAATAAAAATCAGAGAATTAAAGTCATAAAGTTTTAAGTTAAAATAATAGTATTAATGAATATAGAGTTATTACTATTTTTGATGAATTTGTCTAATTTCATTGAACGTCAAATAAATGACTTCGTTATAATTATTGCGTTTAAAATTCCTGTAAACTATCAGACGTTTGCTGTTAACTATTATCGATAAACACAATAAGATTTAAGGGTCAAGTGGACAAACGCTGTGTTTGCAGCCAAACTCTCTCGCGAGGGCGCGGATTTGGGACCAAATGTCGAAACTTCTGACTACAAAACCCACAGTTAACTTAGCTGTCATCCTTTCGAGGTCAGTAAATGAGTACCAGCTCAGCTGGGAGTAAGAGGTTATCAAACCATGAAAAAGAATGGTGCCCTTCTTTACTCGTCATGGGTAGCAGCTAATGAAATAGGAGCCTTTAGGTTGCCTTTGAGCTGGCGGTCGGCCTACTTACTTTACTTATAATAAGATATTTGGCCTGTAAACTGTCTTTCAGATAGCATAGTCAGTACAGAAGGTTTCATATTAATCTTTACAAAAATTAGCCAAGAATATCAGCACCAGATCGATCAAGACTAATAAATGAAATTACCTGGGAACTGATTAAGCTATTTTCTGGGCATGCCACCAAAACAAAAACATCAATTTCCATAAAGTTTGCCATTTTCGCAACATTTGGCTTGCCCATTACAAAAGTGTAATGCTGAAACAAATTTGAGAAATGAAAATGAAGGCACTACCACGATTTTCTTCCACAAGGAGCGCATGCCATGCAATACAGTAAATAAAATTCTTTCTCTCACAAGAATCTTTAACATTCCTTTTTTCAACCAAACCCAATAATCATGTATGTCATGGAATTTTTTTTTTTCAGTAATAAAAAAGATGAAACCTAGTGTTTACTGATAGTATCAATGTAAAATAAACAATTAAAAAAAATAAAATAAAATAAATAATTTAAATTCACGATTATTTATTTATAAGAAACTGCTTTATAAGCAAATGTACTGAAGTTCGTATAAACATTTAGCAGCCCTACTTCTGAGATAAGATTGGAGCAAGCAACGTATAAGAGACAAGTAAGCAACTTTTATTAAATTTCAATTGGAGCAAGCTCTTCAGCTTTCGTAGTAGGGAACAATGGCCATGAAACAGACTGTTAAATTCCAGTAATATTTTCGAGTACACTATTTTGAATAATTATTTAAGCCCAGGATTAAACATCTAAGCAACCATTCAAGCAACTTGAGTATGAATTTTGGCTGAACATTTAGAAAATTCAGTTCTACCCAAAATCCTAAGTTCCTTTGAATAAATATTCGTGTATAACAAAGTAGCTATTCAATCTGTGGCATCGTGGTTGCATAAATCTGGCCCGCTGGAATAAATTTCAGAAATAATGAAACTCAATAGTAAATCTCCCGATAAACGCAAATAATTTCTCGATACCTTTTTTCCTGCTTGCTTGAGGAGTTTCTTTAAACGTTCAATTATTTCCAAAAAATTGGCTAAAAACAAATAAGAATCAAACCATTAATCGAAGAATTCTTAACAACAAGAAAATAAATTACAAAGCTGGAAATTACACTTTCAACAACAACAACCAATACTACTACTTAACAGATAAGTTGCTGTGGTAACAAGAATAACTGCATTACATCTTAAAAGGGCCGTTGAGAGAATTTGGAGGGCAAAATGATCACCCTATTTAATTTAAATAGCTAAAAATGGGACGACACCCTCAAAATAAAAATTTGAAAAATCACAATTTTACGTTTGCAAGTTTTAAATCGACAAACTCAGGTTTGAATCTGGCCTGACCACAATAATTATAGCAGCCCTGAATTTCTCCCCTGGTTACTGTCCACGACAGCTATTCTCGTATTGATCCATTGAAAACAATAAGAAAGCGAGCTTTTTCAGGAGAGCAATCAACAGTTCTCCTCCAGCAATAGAGCCAAGCCTGGAGAGAAACAAGGGCTATAGCTCTTCTCAAACAACCAGGCATAAGACGAAAAAAAGACAGATGTTAAGGCCCCTTATAGGCTAAAGCCATCATGCGGCAGATTGTTCCCTGCCCCCTCTTGGTGCAACTAAGCTCTTATACATTTTCTGAACATGAAATTAAAACAGAATAGCTTCTTACATGCAATGCAGATTTTAAAATCATACCTACGCCAAGTGTTCCTGCAACAATTCCAACAGTGTGTGACTCTTTTGCTTTCTGAATGAGATAGTATCTAGCAAAAAAATTGTAACATGTTCATAAAATACAAATACAAAGGTTATATAATCAAATAGTATAATTTTATATATATATAATATATAATCCCGATTTTAAATTTCATTTCATTTTCCCGATTAAAAACTTTTTAAAATACCCTCTGGATTTTTTAAACTATTTTTTCAATCAAAATCGGAATTTAACTGTATCTGTTCAAATTTAACCAAGGCCTAATAAATTGGTAAACGGCCCACCTTTTTGGGGACACACGGTATTGTCAAAGGTTATATGTCAAAAGTTGTGCTATCAAAGGTTATAAGTATTGTACAAACCTTTTCATAAGTGCCTTATTTACATCCAGTGTTTCTTTTCGCATTATTCTTTGTTCAGGATCATAGCTGTAAAACTAAAATAAAATATTCTAATAATTTGAGTTTAAGTCAACACAATGACTGTTAAATTCTTGAATCAGATATGATTTTGCATTTAGTACTATCTTCTCCATTTTGAGTTAAACTATAGTTAAAATTATTGATCAGCAATCATTTGGTTTATGTAAAAGGCATGAAATTAAATTGCTATTTGTTTTCTCAATAAATATAATTAAATAATTTTGTGTGATGCATGAAGTAAAACCAAGAATGAGTAGTCTGCTCAGTGGTTGTTAAAAGGAAAAAAAAGTTGATAACTAATACCAAATAATTATAATAAAACTTGATGATTACCTTGTTTTTGTTATAATACATCATAAGATTTGTTAACGTGGGACTTTCCTTTCCAATGTAAAACAATTTATAGTCTTCAATGTTGGTGTCCATGTGTAACACAAAATTCCTTCCAAATCTGCCAATGAAGAAAAATAATTTGACTAAACCACAAAAACTACAGCATGCTGTATTTTATTTTGTCATTAATAACCATCTCCCCCATACCACACATCAATAGCTTGCAGAAGATTTTATCAACATTGCAAAAACGTTTTTAGAAAGTTGTTATTGGATAACTAAAAGTAAAAAATAATATTAATCAAAATATACTATAACACATGATGTTAATGTTTAGGTACATACTGTGTTTGACCTGTATGTCCCATTTCCTTGTTGTTGCAATTGCAGGTATCTTTAACATCAAGTTTCGAAATACAATCACTCACTGTTTCACATGTAGTTTGAGCACAACAGCTTGCTTGAGGAGTGACATTTTCAACAGAACAATCTTTGCATTTCTTACTTTTCACAGTGCTGGAAATTCTTGTGATAACTAAGTTTGCATATTCATTTTTCAGCAATTCATGAATACTGTCTGCAGAAAAAAGAAAATAGTGTATTTATGTTGTTCAAGCTTCTTCAACAGGCATTTACAACAGGCAGTAATTTTCTCAAAAACTGATTGCAGCAAAGTGCCGGGTGTGTAGAAAACGGATAATCTTTGATAAGTTACCATAAATAATGTACTAATGCCAATAACAACTAAACTACAGTAGTTAAAAAAATTTTTTGACAATACTTTCATGCTTTTGCTATTTAAAAACATTGATTTTCACACATTTTCAGTTTTCACAAATTGCCAGTTTCAACTATTTTAAATTACCCCAATTACAATTATTTCAAATTATTTGTACTATTTTCAATTACCAGCACAGAAAAACTACAAGTCTTTAATGATATAATATACCTATACCTTCAATGATATGATCTACATACCAACTGAATGTTCATATAATACATCATAGAACACAAGCAAATGATTATTTTGGTCACTAAAAGTTTCCTTAAAATTGAGACAGCAATCTTCTATGTCAATTGGTTGAGCCCCAAATATATATAGTACTGGAATTCTTTTTGTCCTGCAAAATATTTAATTTAATTATAACGAACTTTCTGAGTAAAAAACAAAAGATTAAAGGAATATGAATTTTTTAGTTAACAGTAAAAATACAAAAATCCAAGAGTGAATTGTCTGTGTAGCCTGCATCAAATATTAAACAATATATTGAACAATAGAAATAACAACTAGACAGCTCTGTACCAAAAATCTAGTTTAAAATGGCCTCTGGATTCATTTTTGCAAAAGTCAAATTTTAATCAAAATTTTGTTGCACTATCATCTCTTCAGATCATTCCAATACAAAAATTCAAAAGGTTGGCTTAAACAGCAGCAAAAATTCAAGTAAAAATAAAGAAAATTATCTACTTGCTAAGACAGGCTCTTCCAAAATGAATTATGCAATCAGCATTGACATGTTGTGCTGCAACTTCATCAATACAGCAACTAAAAAGAGTTTCAAAAACAGTGTTTAAAATTACAAAATCATACTGTAAATCATGTTTCTAAATCCTTTTACCTTGAAAAATAACTTCTTTTGTAGACAGATCATCAAAACTTGAAAATCATAAAAAAATGTATTTAATATTGATATGACAAACATGATTTTCAATTTTTCCCTCAGCATTGATGTGAAATGTTACATTGTTATAATTAAAAGAAATATTCAATAAACTTTACGAATTTATATGTTGATGTTGAACCTTCCCTTTAACAACTAAAAAATTCCATAGCTGACACAAGTGAACTAATCAAAATCAACATGGAGCCAAATAAAGAACTGATTTTCATTTGTGTACCTTCCATAAGATGTATCACCAAGAACGTAGACTTTAGCACTTTGTACTTTTGCTTCAATCAACTTTGAGATTTCATAAGCATCTTTCAGCAGTTCATCTGGGAACTGTAGGGCAACCTAAAGAAATTTCATTTATTTGGCATAAGGTTCCAGGAAATAATTCTTGATCAGAAAACTTTCCTAATCAGACAACAAAATGCTGCTTGATTGGGAAACAAACTATTAGTTGAAACACAGATGGCCAGGAAATGTTGGGAAATGTTTCCCATTTGGAACCAGACTTTTTAAAGGTTTTTGTCAGACAAATTGGGCATCCATCAAAAATTAAGATACATTGATTAGGTGCTGTTTGACACCCCCACTTGGAAACTGAATTTCTGCCACTCGACTGTGCCAAACTGTTTATGTATGTAAACAAGGTTCACAAACAAAAGATCTATATTGTTTAACCATCATATTATATTGTTTCCAATATCCATCAAGAATATTTACCGAATTGTTTCCATTCTAATTACTTTTTAAGATGTAAATAAAACTAGATAAAACTCAAGTAAATTCATTAGGCCTACTCCTCAAGTAAAATCCCACCCATTTAAACCAGGCACAAACAATGTCACTGTGACTAGGGATGTAAGGCCTAACCTTACATATAGGCCTATTTTTAAATTTTTGTTTTATTTTCTTATTTTTAATTAATTTGTTCGCTATTATTGTATTAATTTACCTTTCCAAAAGAATTCGTAAGAATGAAGTCAACACACTTGTCTATTTCGTAGTAGTGTTCAATTTCATCATTTATGACACGATTTTGATAGCTAATTTCAACAGTTCTTGTGAATGCATCTTCAGCACAACTGCTGAATGCGGCGGCCATGACGCGTGGTTGTCAAATTTTAAATTCCCTCCAACAAAGATGGATTACTTCATGTACAACTTCACAAAAATATCAACAAAAATTGGAACATCTTTGGAACAAAAAAACTCTCCCATTTTCGACACATTTGGCCAAAAAGTCACAGAAGACTTTCGTTGTTAATTAAAAACAAACGCCGGCGATGTCAGGCGGTCAATGGCCACGACACGATCCTAGTTTTAGCCTGACGTCCCTTGAAAACCGGTCTTCTGCTGGCTAAATGGCCACCTCTCTAATATCATCGAACGAAAATGAACTGAACATTAAACATTTTCTTTTTGTCAGTTTCCATTACTTTGGTCTACTTATTTCAAAGCTTTTCATAATTTTTCCATGAATTCAAACGTTTGAAAAATCTTGAAAAGCCATATTCCTGTCAAGTCTTTACATGTCAAGTAAGAAAGAAAAGAAACTTCACAACAAAAACAGGTATATAAGCATGTGTAGATTTCTTCTCAGTACCACGGACGGGCTTCATGAATCGTGGGTTGTGTTTTCTATTTTTCGGTTTCCCATCACCCATGCATTTATATTTTCTTTTGTGTTTGTTGGTGGCGATCACTGATCTCTAAATAAAGATCAGTGGTGGCGATGTCATGAACTATAATGTACCGTGAATGAAATTGTACCTCCCTATGGTATTCTGTTTTTTATGTCACGTGGAATCTTAGATTTGATAACGAGGCCCTTGGTGGGATTCAGGGGGCATTTAAGTTCGCGACAGCGAGACACAATAACAATGCACGGGTGATGGGAAGCCAAAAAATAGAAACCACAATCCACGATTCCTATAGACCGCGTTAGTAATCAACTATGATAAACAAATACACTTCATAAACATAAGAGCATGAATACAAATATAGAAACAGTTACTTAATAAAAAATATACTTCAGCGTTCTAAGACCCCTGCCGGTACCAAACCAATACGCTTTCTTGACAAATAAACGAGCACGTGCAACCATGGGTAATTAGAATTAGATGTAAAGAAAATCAACCGATATAAAAGTGGCGTGATGCCGCATCTGTAAATAGGTAGCCAATCAGATTGAAAAGCTCCTTTGTCATTGAACATTCCATGGGGGGTGATTGGTTCAATTGCTCTGGAATTTGAATAGAATTTAAAGCGAATTTTAGATCAGCTGGATTCACGTCCATTCATTCTCTTTAAACTAAAACAGTTTTGGTTTTAGTTTATTGAAAGTGAAGTTAATATTCTAATTAGATTTACCGTTTGAAGTCTACAAAAGCAAGAACCAAATCTTGTTTGCAAATTATGAAATCTACTTGGTTAACACTGGGAAAATGCAGTGAAGCAAAATACAAGCAAATACAGCATATAAGCAAGCCATGGCTAAAAGCAGTTCTTTTAAAAAAACGTAAAGTCCCCAAAATTAGCAACAGCAAAATCAATTCTAAAGGCGTCCAGTTTCCTTACTACAGTATTCTCCTATGGCCCTCTTCAACGAGAAACGGTCCTTTTCGCAAACTTTCAAAAATTCTCTTTCTACTGCCTAATTATGCTTTCAAAAAACGATGGCGTCCAGTGAGAATAAAAACAATACACTTTGAATCCAAACTTTTCAAAAATCCTTTTAAGAGCATGTTTCTTAACTCTTTCACGCCCGGATTAATTCTAATTAACAGGCAAATCCTATGAAAGTTTCATTTTACATGGGGGTAGCACATAAAAACCAACTTAATTCAAAATATAAAGTTTCGTTGAATGATACGAAATTATTACAAAGTTTTGTCTGCATTTATCTCATGAAAATATTACGTTTTATATTGTTCATTAATGGGCCATGTGACCCTTCTCGGGGTGAAAGGGTTAACGCAAGTTTCTCAAAAGATTATAACTAAAGAAGAGAAACCCGCACAAAAGAACCTACAAATGAAAGAACCGAAATTTTGTAACACTTTTTAAAAATTCAAATTTATCTTGATAATGTGTAAACGTTGCTTTCTAGTGTCAAATTTTGTAGCTATTTAGTCAACTTACTCTTCCTCTTTCCCCAACTGTGTTTTTTAAGAGCGTCAAATAAGAACATTTGCCAGGCAGGTACCCCAAAAATGTATGTTCTTTTGTGCGAATTTCTACTACCACTCGTACTAGTTGGACCAAAAACATTTCCCCACGCACGTTTACCAAGCTCGTGTGGAGGAGCTTTAGTTTCGATAATTCTGATTCTGGAAAACAAAGTATATCAAGCAGCAAGTTTAAGTCACTCAGATCAACGCCAAGCAAAAACAAAGTAATAAAAATTAAAGCTCCCCATAACAGTTTTATCGACATCTTCCTTCATCTTAATGGAAAATGAAAACATGACATATAAAGTACTCTTTTTATCTACAGTTGCGTCAAGTCAACAGTTGTCTGTGGCAAATCATTGTCCTCCAAAGTAAGCTGAACGGCAATGGCTTGAACCCGATCCGAACCAAAACTAATTTCTGAGTTGAAACTCTTTCTGGCCTGATCCACTACATCCTGTGAAAAATGCACAAAATTTCTTGAAACAAAACTCTCTCCAACTTGACTTGTCTCGACAAAATTTCCTTTATCCTGTCCCCCATCTTGATGATAATTCAAGGGCTTGTTCACCACAACAAAATTCACTTCTCCTCCTTGAACTTGTGGATTCTTGACAGTTACTTCTGCAATTTGTTGTTGATTTGCAAAGTTCAAAGCAAGATCGACTGCGGTTTTGCCAACTGCCTCTGCAGCGAGCTTCAACTCAGTGGTAGCAGCAAAACTTGGAATGCTTTGTTCTTCTCCTTTGTGTAACAATCGATGCTTGTTGCGTGTACTGGATTGCGCGAAAAACGTGCCGCACACGTCGCACGGATATGGTTTTTCTCCAGTGTGTGTACGCATATGTCCACGCAAATGATCTTTTCTCGAGAAAAACTCTCCGCATTCCTCGCACTTAAACGGCTTTATCTTCGTGTGCGTAATCTGGTGTCTGGTAAGAACGGTTTTCTGTTTAAAAGATTGACCACATATAGCACATTGATATGGTTTCTCATCACTGTGTGAACGCATATGACTTTTGATAGTCCCTTTTTGCGTGAATCGCTTTCCGCAAAGCTCACACTGAAATTTTTTCTCCCCTCCGTGTACTATCAAATGGCGATTTCGGTGCTGCCGCTGCGTGAAGCATTTCCCACAAATCGGACAATCGTACGGTTTCTCACCAGTGTGTATCCTCAGATGATTCCTGAAATTGTTTCCTTCTTGGAATTTTTTACCGCATGTTTTGCATGTGAATTTCTTCTCACCAGTGTGTGCACGGTTGTGATTAAGCAAAGATTGGTGCGTTTTGAAACTCTTACCGCACGTTTCACATGTGTATGGTCGCAAACCAGCGTGTTCGCGGACATGAAGATCATGATGAGTTCGTTGCGTAAAACGCATGTTGCAAACTTGACACTCGTACTTTTGCTCTCGCGTGTGAACACGGGCGTGCGTTTTCAGCGCAGATTGCTGGAAAAATTTCTTGTTACAAACCGTGCAAACGTGTTTCCCATCCTTGTCTAAGTCATGAGTTTGATAATGACTTTTCAGATCTTTGTTTGCAAGAAAAATCTGCTCGCAGATTGTGCATTTATAACTAGGAGCTTTCCTTTGGCTAAGAGAGGTGATATTCTTTTCATCCACACTATCAGACGCTCCGTTGTGAGACGATAAATGTAGAACCAATTTTCTCTTGGTTGTGTATTCTTCCCCACACTGTTCACATTTATATACCTCCATATCATCATGTATATTAATATGCTTCTGCAAATATCCTTTGCTTGTAAACTGCATTGCACATATCTGACATTTGATAACTTTATGACACTGAGAATGCTTGTGTAGCTCAATCTTCAATCTGAATCTTTCACCACATGTTTTGCACTTATACACTTTGCCATCCTTGTGTGAAATCATGTGTGTATTAAGCACCGATTTATACACAAAAAACTGTCCGCATGTTTGGCAGGCATGAGCTTTCTTTATTTCGTGAAATTGAATGTGGTTTGCTAAGTTTTCTTTGCTCCTGAAACCTTTTCTGCATACCTCACATTTTAAATCTTTCTCCTCATCGTGCAACCTTAAATGGCATCTTAAATTTATCAGCTGGTTAAACACTGTTCCACATTGTTCACATTTATAACTCTCTTTCTGACTATGCATTCGTATATGCGCTTTCTGCAACATGTTTGATCGAAAATACTTCTTGCAAACTCCGCAATTCAAAGTTTTGTTTTTTGCTTTTGACAGAGTCTGCAGTTTTACTTCTGAAAGAATTTTCTGCATTTCGTGAACTTTTATGTGTCTTTCGAGATTTTCAATTTTCCCAAATTCTTTACTGCAGGTGCTGCATTTCAGCTCTTTCTTGGCATCATGAATCCGAGTATGATACTGAAGTGTGCATTGCTGCTTAAAACCCTTGTTGCACTTCTCACAGTTGTATGGCAAGTTACTTTCATGGCAACGGCGAGAATGGGCCTGCAAATTTTGAATTGTCAAGAAGCTTCTTGAGCACACTTCACAGTCTAACTGTCTTTCCGTGTGATCTTGTTGCAAATGGCCCTTCAAGGCCACAATGTTAGAGAACACCTTGTTACATCTACCACATTTAAACTGAATGTTTTTCTTGTGTGATAACACATGCCATTCAAGTTGACTTTTTTCTGTAAAACATTTGTGACAAAAACAGATAAGAGGGCTTTCCCTTGTGTGTATCTTTTCGTGTCTCTTGAGATGATTGCTTGCTGGAAATCCCTTCCCACAAAATCTGCACTTATAGGGCTTTTCACCTGAATGTGAACGCATGTGGCATTGCAGTGAGCCCATCTGTGTAAATGATTTCTCACAATTTGTGCAATTGTATCTTTCTCCAGTATGCAAACGTTTGTGTAACCTCATACCACTCCTTCTTGCAAATTTCTTGTTGCAAATATGACACTTGAAAGAAACTTTAGAAGCTGTGGAATGGCTTCTGACGTGAACTTGTAACTTTTTTACAGATTTGAACACTTCACTGCAAATCGCACATTTGTACGGATTCTTTAAAGTGTCAGCCAAAACCTTTTCAGAATCTCCCTTTACCTGGTCCATTTTGTCCTGAGCCGAGGCAACATTCTGGTAATCTTGTTCTTTCTTATTCTCAACATGTGACACTTGATGCCTTTTCATGGGTCCAAATCTTGTGAACCCCATCCCACAAATTGGACAATAGTACTCCTTTTTGCGTTTCTTAGCTAAAGTTTCAGTGCCAATGTCCATTTGATGCTCTAATACTTCAAATTCTTCTTCTTCATCTTCTTCATTCTCAGGCAGAGAATCAAGTTTTGCAATTTTGCTTTTGCTCTGTTTTCTTCTTCTGTGAGTGAGCTCGTGTTGATCCATCAAATCCTTTGTATCTAAACGTTTATCACAGTGGCTACAATCATAACCATCTTTGCATAAATCATTATCGGCACTTATTCCTTTTTGTGTAACATTTTTATCTTTCAAAGTGAAAGTTTCCTTTTCACTCTCAACTGTACGTTCTCCTTCATTGAAACAATTCATTTTTTCTTCATCATTTAAAACTATATTCCAAGCAGTTTCAGTCTTTGTTTCTCCATCGGAGTCAAATCTTCGTTCAAGTGTCACAATAGTAAAGTTAGAATCTATACCTTCAATGCTACCAGATTCCCCTTCCTTCTGCACATCAACACCAGTTCCAATGTCAGGGCTGGCAAATCCTGCATTATGTAAAACAAAGAACTTTGAGATGCCAAACGAAAAATAATTTATAGAAATTTTTAATTAAAAAAAACTAAATTTTCATGAAATAGTTTTCATGGATTTTCAATGTTTTGTAACAATTCTCAGAACCAAGATGACCTGTTGTTTTCCCCGCAGTTCACATCACAATCTGAATCTACTGGGAAGTATTTCTTTTGAGATAAAAATTTATCTTTTGTTTCCCAAAAGCATTTCTGAAAGGCTTGCTCCTAATCCTCACTGCTTATATGAATAAAATAAGCTTGGTCCTGAATTTAGACTTGCACCATCTGCTGATGTTTTTAAGACAAAGCATTTATCCAAAGATCATGTGCTCCAAACCCATAATCTGTCTTACGAATGATTTTATTGACAATACAGAGCACATTTTATGTTGCCATGCCCTTCTTTTGAAGTACCACAAAAATCCAAGGGGGCAGTACCACCTGAATTAAGGGCAGGGGATATGTCCTATATTTTTGGGTCTAAACATTTTTTCATCAAAAACTGTAATTTTGGCTCTAAAAATTTGAAATCTTATATTTTTGGGTAAAATATTAAGAAATAGCATAGAAATGTTAATAAAA
>JAYJMH010046349.1:0-14260 GCA_036873815.1 Phacellophora camtschatica
ATTAAAGGCAAGATGGAATTTTTAGAAAGGGAATCGTCAGTGATGAGACTACTTATTCCTTCATAATATAGGGACTCTCTTTCCCAGGAATAGGGCATATTTCAATTAACGTTTGACACTGAATTTTCCTTTAATAAATAATGAATTACGTGAAACCGTTTCATGCAATCAATATTAAAAAGGACACATTTCCTTCCTCTGGCCTTCTTGTAAAAGGGCAACAGGGGCTTTGCCCTCAGTCCCCCTCACCCCCTTGCCCCCCTCGTTACCCCCTCATGCTTCAGTGTTCCCGCTAACATCTTTATACCACTTTTCCAGTTAATCTGAATAAAAACACCAAAGTTACAAATAATTAATTAGAAATAGATCTGTTTTCACAACTTTTCAAGACAAAATTTTGCGGTAAAAGTAAAAAATCAAACCACCGCTTTCTGAAAATTTGCCTTATCCCATTTAAGTAAGTTTTTCGTATGTCATTTTTGAATGTTTATAGATGCTAAAAAAAGTGAAATAAATTCTGTTGCAATTTATTCCAGGTTGATCAAATATTTGACCCAGATTGACTGGACTATTTATCACAGTTGATTTTAGTTAAACTTTTCTCCTGCTCAAAATGCTAAAGCCAGCTGAAGCTTTATATCAGATTTAAAGTTACATATTTACCCCTTATATATAGAAAACAGTTTATTAATTTGTTCAAATACATTATATGTATTTTGAAATATGATGCGTTGTTTGCCAACATGGGCCTTGCGAGATGACAACACGATCCCATGACGAAGCTACGAAACCTTGTACCCTCGCGACATATCTAATTTAAAATTGTTTTGCAGTGCGAGAAAAGTTTATAAAATTGGTTTTTTGACACATTCTGGCATGGTTTAAGAGACTGAAACACGATTTTGCAGAATTTTGCATCAATTATTGAGAGTAATAGTGACTGCAAACTTGGTCTTTTTGATGGGGTTTGTATGACAGTGAAATCTCGACACAACTACTTTACGTCACAGAGAACAGGAACTAGCGGTCTGACCGCGTTTTTGTTGAGACATTTTTTAGTCAAAGTGGGTGTTACAAAACCCCACTTTCAAGGGGAAATTTGGTGGCAAATGAAAAAGATGAAGTTCAACACCGTTATCAGCGATGTTTGTTTGACAAATTGAACAAATAAAAATTTTCGCGTCATATGCACTTGGGTTTAGGAGATCCAAAGACGAAAGAGATTCAAAGACGAAAATCTAGATCTCTTGCATTGGGTTAAACGCAAATTTGAACTTTCAAAACATTATCATCCGCTTTTGGAAAAAGAAAAACAGTTACATACTGTTGTATGCAGGATATTGCCGGAACAAACAGCTAAGTTCCAAAGTACTAAAGGGTCAAGACTAGCCCATCTATATTGCAAACCTAAGGCCCATAAAAAGACTTTGTCAATGCGTCCTATACTTTCTGTAACTAGTACTTACAATAGCCAACTTGCGAAGTGGCTGGATGAAAAACTGAAACCATTGGTTAACAACGATCATACCATCACTGATATTTTTGAATATTGCTGAAAATATCTGCATAACAAAAATAAACGGTAGCGATATTTTAGTATCTAATGATGTGAATGCCTTATTCACAGATGGTCCCGTTGATGAAACAATCGATATCATTGTGGACGTTGCTTTTGAAGATAATTGGTTCAACAAAACACAGAAGTTAGAAATTACTAAGAGGAACATAAAGAACTTCATATGATCGCTGCCAAGAATCAACTTTTTCAGCTTAAGGGTAATCTATATCAGCAAAATTATGGCATTGCCATGGAACGCCCTTTAGGTTCATTGATGGCAAACGCTTTCATGAGTCGCTTAGAAGAACATTTAGGCAATTTTGAAGAAATGCCTTCGCTGTATAGAAGGTACGTGGATGATGCGTTCGCCATCATGCCAGATATGCAAGCAGCCAAAAATGTTCTCGCTACATTGAATAAATGTTAAGTTTACTATGGAAATTGCGAACAACAATGTTTTGACTTTTCTGGGTATGGAACTTGTAACATCTGACTGGAAACTCAAAACACGTGTTTATAAGAAGCCTACAGACACAGGTTTACTGTTATACTTTCATAGTCATGTTGAAAAAAAACACAAGCGTGCTTTGCTAGTAAAAATGTTGAACCGTGCCTACATGTTGTCATCAGATTGGCAAGCATTTGATGTTGGGTTAAATAGATTAGTCAGTGTGTTTTCGCATTTAAATTATCCTGGTTCCCTAATACAATCAACAATTCCCATAAGAATAATTCTCTCTTTTAAGAATGGTTCCCATATAATCTTAAATGTGCCGCAGATGGTCTGCGACGATCTGCGATCGATCGTCGGCACTCTACAAATTTTAATTTAATTTCATTCATTTCACTTTATATTCTTTATACAGGGTAATACATTCAGTTTTAAAAGAAACTAATTTACAATGTGCCTTGTCTAACAATCAAACTAAATTAACAAAAGCGATATATATATATAATCCTTAAAGGTTTGTAAAATAAAAAACTTTTGTGTTCAATTCGAACCTTTATACCCATTGCTTTTTCAAATAGTGTCTAAACAAATTCTTGAAAAATAGCCAGTGAAGGGGTTCTTTAATTCTGTGTTTAGTTTATTCCACACCATAACACCACAATATGAGAAGCTTGCCCAGTACAGGTTTCTGTATTACGAAGGGACCTTAAAATATTTTGTGATAATTTTGTAAACATTAGCTGCATGTACTCAAGAACTAGTCCGTGGACACATTTATACACCATAGTTCCTATTTCAAAATGAATCATTTCTCTTACAGTGAACCATCCTAGATTTCTAATCAGAGGGAGAGTTGATGTCTTGTAAAAGCTGTTAGTTACAATTCGTGCGGCACGATTTTGCAGCTTTTGCAACATATCAAGCAGAGTTTCTCCAGAACAACCACATACCGAGCAGCAGTTTCTAAATTGCGGTTTAACTATAATTGTATACATGTTTGCTATTATATCCAATGTAAGATTTTTTTGGCATATTTCAGCATGCCAATTGCTCTTGAAAACCTCCCCATAATAAGACTTACATTATTTTCGTGATTAAACGAACACCAAACATTTTTAAAATAAGAATTTTCAAAGTTGCAAAAATACATTTATTTTCCGTAAAAGTGAATACACGATGTTGATTATTCTTCAAAAACTGATTATGCTCCCATGATCGCTCCTGCTCCAAGTCCATTTCAATTTGGAGAACATAGGGTTTCCGTCTTTTATGCTGTATTTGCTTATAATTCTGTCCTATCATTTTACACCATTAACTTCCATTGTGAACGCCAAGTTGTCAAGAACGCCAAGGAAACCACAAGGAACATGACACCCTTTCTGTAGCTTTTGGTCAAAAACATGGTCCAATTGAAAAGATGAAAACTGAGGTATGAGAAAGATAGAAAAGAAAAGAAGGCAAAGGCAAAGGCAAAAGAAGGAACAACATACAAGCCAGGGCCATTTTAAGACATATTTCATTAATTGTTATTTTAAGCTTGCATTGGAAATTAAAATTGGACAATTTTGGTTTGCATTGGAAATTAAAATAAAAAGTGAACATATTAATTTCTTTATGATCTATGTTGTCAAATGTTGAACTTTAATATGATTGAAAGCTTACAAAGAGATATAAAAAGTTTTGGCTCCTGAATTTTAAAAGCATCTGCAAAAGTATCAAAATATTTCTTTTAAAGTCAATTTATCAAAGAGCAAAATTTATCAAAGCCTCAACCATTAGTTTCATTTATATGCACCAAAAATATTGAGAAAAGGCATCCTACTATACATCAAAATATTTTAGAGTGAAAGTGTCTAAATAAAGGTTGATTTTTGGAACCTTTAGTATAGCTTTGTTCAAATGTGGCAGAATATTTGCGGAAATTGATGTTCTGTACAAAAATACATGACAATTGATAAATATTGTAACAATTGAAAAATAAAGTAGTTAGTTGCACTCTTCCACATCTAATGCCACACATTATGTGTTTAAGCAATACCTAAAACTTGTAACATCATAAATTTGCTTGTACTAAGGGACCAAACGTTTTAAAATTGTTTCTAGGTTTCCATGGAAACCAATTAAAATTTGCTGAATTTGATATCAAATTTGGATTTGCCAGGTAAAACTACACCAGGGTACCTAATTTCAAGTTGTTTAGCCTGACAACAACAAAATTTGATTTTCAGACTTCCAAGTACGTAATAGAAGGGAAATTTTGTTAAAAACACCTTGGCCAAATTTTCTTCTCCACCCAATTTTCGGAATTTTCTCCCTTCGAATTTTCTCCCTAAATCTTGGTTCCTCCATAAGTAATAAATGGAAATGCTTCTCTTCAACCCATATATATCACCCTATATCCAAGGAGGGGCATAACTGTCCGGCCCCCTGTGTGAAGACCAAGTTATGTAAACCCACAGGACATAGAAAAGACAGCTTTCGTCACATACCTGGGTTTATTTAAAAGTCTTGGTTTACCGTACGGCTCCGCAGTGCTTCCAACGCGTTTCAAACACCGTTTTCACAGAGTTTCTGTATAAATGGCTTATCATCTACATCGATGATTGCATAACATGGTCTTTATCATATATGGAAGCATTAACACATTACGACCGCAATTTACAACGCGCGGTAAATTTTGGAATAAAGTTTAACCGACAAAATGCACATTTTTCTCCACCAACTTACAAATTTTAGGCCATCTCGTCAAACCAGAAGGTCGTTTTCCCATTGAAAAGCATTTAACGTGATCGAATCTTGCTGGCAACATCACATCAGAAATTCTTTGCAGTCAAATGGGCTGGTGAGCATTTTCGCCATTATCTTTTAGGCCGAAAATTCAAAGTTATCACTGATCACGCGAATCTAAATTTTTTAGCCTCAGTCTTTATAGTTTTTATAGCCGCACCTTTTTGATTCCCCAACGTCATCCAAAGCTATGTTTCGCTGTCATGCATAGATTGACAACATTATTATCGATTATAGCCGTTTTTACATCAGGCTTTCATCCGCGCCTAAACGGTTCCACGGAACTCGTTCATTGCTTCCATAACAGCGCAATAGGGATTTATTGTGAACGTTCCCTAGAGCGATGGGAAGAATATTTACAACCAGCAGTTCACGCCCATTACACGTCGCCAATTTCTGGAACCACAGATCTTGTGTTTGGACGGAATGCTCCATCACCAGAAACCATTTTGCCTGACATGCCACTAAATCCATTACCAGCAGATTATTATGCGAAATATCTAGTCCCCAAAAAGACGCTCATCAACAATTTTCAAGAAGTCAAATCAGATTTGCACAGACGACAACGCGAGCTATACGATGTCGCCGCGCGTGATTTACACAATCCGGTTGGAAAGATTGTTTCTGTCTGCAAAGACCATATTACATCAGCAGACGGTAAAGCTCTCCCCTTATTAAATTTCTTGTTAAATGCCATTCGTACAATCGCTCCGATATCCTTACTTTACGCAATGTTATCACGAACCAAGATCTTGAATCACAGTCAACATAATCAAAATAGTTGTTGTACCGGAACAACAACCAGGAGATCTTCGTCTTCTAGACGATGAAGTCATTATAGAGCCACCGGCTATAACACAACTTGGCATTCAGTACACACCAAATTCAGACTTGTGCACAGTAGCCTTTGAATTTGTTAAATATCTTCAGTCCTTACCATCCAAGTCTGCAGTTTCGTCACAAGTATGCAAAAATATTTACGAGAAGTTTTCTGTCGCTCGTGGAATATTAGCAAGACACGGAAAACTTCTGAGGTCTCGTTAAGTCTTGCCCATACCTCAAATGGATGGTAGTTTACAAGACGGAATTTATGTTTTATCTTTGAATCAAGATTTATTTGATCGCATTAAACAGTAATCATAATAATGAGTGGACATTTAATCAAATAAAAAGACATTTAGTTTTATGTATTGCATTGTAACATTCGTAGAATATCGTTTAAAAAAATCACAGTGATTCAAATTTTTTGTAAGGAGGGGCAGACTGTAGCAGAATATGTCGCCAAACAGTTATGTATTTATTAACCTATTTTTCACATGACCTTACTAATGCTCTTAATTGCTGTCAATCATTTCTTTATGTAATTGTGATATATTGTAGGTTTCTTATATTATGAGTGAGTCTACTTTCAGTCGAGCTTGGATAGAGATGATTCTTATCACATGGAACTTCGTGACTAGTCTCTTGTAAACCCTCTCGCATAATAACTTTGTTTTTCAATCACACATTGCAACCATCGCACACTCTCCATCCCCCAATTCCAATGGATTGAAAGGATTTTGCAGAATACCAGAATCAAATCGAGGCTAATCTTGCTTCCCGCCAAAAATCAGGGAGCTAAGATCTAAAAGCAAAACTCTAGACTTACAAAACAGTCGTAATTTGGCGCCAACTACGACTAACTCGAATGCAAATTCGTTGTCGTTGTTTTTAAACAACACATTGTCATCATCAAGTTGGTTCAGCTCAACGTCCGTCTTACAATATTTTCACGAAGGAATAACCTTTCCAACAAATGACAATTCTTTTCATCTTATTGACATCTTGCTATTAAAAGGAAGCATTATTGACTTTGTGTTGAAAATAGATATTTTTAACTTCGGATCAGTTTCCTTTGTGAAATTTGAGGCGGATTACAGTAATCGAGAGCAGTTGCTGAAGATGAAAGACGAGGGGAGATGGATCTCTGCGTAGATTTGCCAAGGGCATAGCTGATAAAATTAGGGCTATCTCTCTAAACCTAGCCACCAAAATTGACAAACCTAAGGATGGTCCACTTGACCCTATTTGGCCTTCCGACTACCAAACACTCCTGAATATCATCTAAACAATTTGCAAAGGTACCGTAACTTCTTGTCTTTTCCTAAAACTTAATTATCTTTAAAACAATAGTACAATTATGGTCTATTGTTCTACCATGTGACCTCCATATGCCCTTTTTGGCAAGTGGTTCAGAACAAAATTGTAAAGAGACCTCTGCTTTAATTGCTAATTAGCCAAGCGTTTCAAAAATTATACCATGCGATTTGCCTCAACACCTACGTTCTTTTGATATATATTTTGTTAATTTTCGCTGACGTATGCAGCTTTTAACATATATGACGTCATATACGTATAAGACACCATATAATGAATAAATAACTGCATTAAATAACAAAATGTGCCGATTTTGTATAATTGTTCATTAATCTATCAGGGAAAGAAATTTGACAATTAAAAATCAACTATTTACAATTGCAATTATCATAATTTAACTAATTTCTTTTCAAATAACACTAATTAAGCCCTATTCTTTTTTTTATAATAGTTTTTTATCAATTTGAAGTCGGGCTTAGAAAAAGCAAGCTTTTTAACTAAATTAGCAGTCAGTTTAGCGAAGAAATCTTTAAACGTTTCTGCAGTTACTTTGGCATCGAAAGATAATTGGTCATTTTTATTTAAGCATATTTTTGCTGAGGTTTTTTTACATGATTGTAAGCCAAGAACGTTTACAGATAATAGGGTTGACTGCCAAGTTTTCAAAGCCATTTGTTGTGTGTTTAGTTTTATTCTCATCTGAAAAAAAGTTGAAATAGATTTAATTTCATCTGAAATAAAATTGAACAATAGTTTCTTTTTCTTTCTAAAGTTCCTCTTTGTCTTACTTCTGCTTTTTTTTTTTGTTGTATTTGTAAACTTTCAAATAATACTAATTAAGTCACATTTTGTTTCTTTAATTACTTAATATGAATCTGAAATTATGTTTTTGTTGGTTTAAGCAAATAATATTGCCTTTTAGGTTGAATAGCTATTTTTTTATATTTTTCCATTGTTTTTGGTTGCCTAGCAACATTAAAAATAATTAGATACTAATTAATTCCATTTTTAGAATCTACAATGTTCGGTTATTATGTGTGGGACGTTTCATAACCGTATTCCTATTGACTGGTTGAAATATGAAGGGGGGTCAAAATGCCCCCCCCCCCCACCAGATAAAAATAACAAATTGTCTACCCGGGCCAAATGGGGTTAATTGTGAGATTACTGTCCTTAGGAGTCTTGCGCCACCCGGTCTACCGATTCCACCTCATCTGCGTCACACATTCTCACACACACAGCCAGACACAATTACACAACAACATTCACCATTACACACAATCACACACAAACACTATAAAACACCAGCCACAAATAAACCTCCACAAACACCAAAGATCATCCAACAATCAACAAAACATGAAAGGCTCCATTCATATCCCAAAAACAAACAAAGACATGCACACACAACACTAAACATTCAAAACCACTTTCCCATTTAAAATCTCTAATCATACCACAAAAACACACAGAGACACACATCACACACACAAAACAACATTCAAAATCACAAATCATACCGCAAAGACACATATTGACACACACATACACACACACACACACAAAGCTACTCTCCTATCCAAAATCACAATTAATACCACAAAAAGACCCAAATACATTCACACACATCGCTGAACATTCAAAACCACTTTCCCATTCAAAATCACCAATCATATCACAAAAACACACAAAGACATACACACACAACACTAACATTCAAAACAACTTTTCCATTAAAAATCACAATTCATACCACAAAAAGACCCAAAAACATACATACAAAACACTGAACATTCAAAACCACATTCTCATTCAAAGCCACATTCTAATTCAAAACCAAATTCTCATCCAAAACCAATCTGAATGTTACCCCATAATCATTTTCTTTATCTCTAACCACAACAGAAGAAATATATCAGCCATTGGAAAAAATTGACATTTCCAAAGCAACAGAAATGGATAACATATGCAATTTATCCATTTCGCGATCAATTTATCCTGATGACTGCAAAGAGGCCAAATTAAAACCACTTTTCAAAAAAGGAACCAGGAAAGAGGCTAAAAATTATAGGCCAATTTCTTTACTTCTCCAATTATCTAAGATCACAGAAAAAGTAATACACATCGGGGTTCAAACATACTTGGATGAAAAAAATATTCTATATACCCTCTAATTAGGCTTTCGAAAATTTCACTCAACAGATTCAAGCTTGTCTTACTTAAGTGACAGAGGCATTCGAGGTTTCGATAAAAGAATGATGACAGGAATGGTTCTTATAGATCTTCAAAAAGCGTTTGATACTATAAACCACAAAAACGTTTTGGAAAAATTAGTACATATCGGTTTTAATAATAAGTCTATTTTTTGGTTCAAATCTTATCTCGATAATCGAAAATATTTAATAAATGTGGGAAAAAAATTCTCCAGTCCAGGCTGTCTATTATGCGGGGTCCCACAAGGGTCAATATTCAGGCCTTTAACATTTCTTGCATATGTCAATGATATGCCAAGCGCCGTGAATTGCTAAATATTATTATAGTCTTATCTTCGGTGACAAAAATGCAAACCAAATTGAAGAAAACCTTAACAAAAATTTTAAGATTGGTTCATAAAAAATAGATTGAGTATACACTTAGGCGCAGACAAAACAAAAAGGAATGTTTTTTCTCGCAACAGAAGTAAATCCAAAAATAAGATGATCAACAACTGGGGAGTGAAATTAATTGAAATTAAACCATACCCACAAGTTACCTACCTTGGGGGCATTCTCGATGAGCGTTTGTCTGGAGGGCAAATGGCAATTAAAGCAAATGGCAATTGGCACTTGGTAAAATAGATGGCAGGCTAGCGTCCCTTTACAGGAGGCAAAGTTTTCTAAATTATAGCTTACGAAGATTGCTTTGTAAAAAGCTGCTACATGCAAAATTTATCAAAGAATAAAGATATGTTTTGTTGAATAAATTTAATTTCTTCGTTTTATTAAGTTTAAATATAAAAATACACACCTCTAAAATGGACCATCACGGAATCAAGATCACCTCGATCTTTCTGTTATCCCTGTCACTCTAGTTAGGGGTATGTTTTTAACCGAATCTGTATTTTAATGATATGTATTTTAATAATGTATTTTTATTGTACATTTAAATTGTAGATATTATATTTGTAATTTTAAACTTATTTTATAAACTTAGTTGCCAAATTATACTTACTTACTTTAAAAGTTGAAATGAAAGCAGTTGAAAAACGTGTGAAAAACTGAGATAAAAACTAGTGCGTAGATAATTACCCCGTCAAGTGCCAAATTCTTTTCTTCTGTGCTTATATAACTCCAAAATTTGTTTGGAAATGAAGTTCGTTTTTTCGTGCGAAGACCGCGCTCAAATTTCGAAATTTCATTCACTGGAAGGGTTTCAACCTTCTCTGATATGGCGGCGGCATTTTGCTCTCTTCGTGTCAACATTTTTGAGCCACTACCATAGTTTCATAAAAAAGTGTTGTAAAACAGAAAAATTATATTTGGTTTGAAAAGAAAATTGAGCAAATTGAAAGAAACAATTCTTTCATGCTTTGTTTTTTAAAATTTGATGCCGGAAAGCAAGAGCACTTTGATAATAGTTTTTGGGGTTTTCGTTGTATATTGACCAGCCTCTTTCTCGACTTTTTAGCCCAGAAATGTACTTAAAAAGATATCAGGCCCTTGTTGAGAGTGAGTGCATCTCCTTTGAAGTAGCAAAACTAAGGGCCTGATGTAATCAGGCTAGCCAAACTCCACAGAAGAAATCGACCACTTTTGGTTACTTTTGCTGACAAATATGTCTTGGAATGGAAGATTCTGTGCAAAAGTTTCTTGAAATTACAACTCAATAGAATACGTTGGCTTGGCTCAGCAAAGAATAATACACTTAGGTTTGCTTTTTAGAACGTGCAACTTCTCAGAATCACAATTTGTGAGAAAATACTTACCATTCCTAACTTACAACAATTGAACTAACCACTCATGAGAAGATGTTAATCCCGACGTTGCCAAATGCGAAAACACTCATAATATAAAACTTAGGTCCATAACTACAACTCAATGGCATAAGTGTATTTGTATATATATATAGTGTAGCATAAGCGCCGTTGCCATGGTTAAGCATTGCGAGAAAATATGATTGTGAGTTGTCATGATGAAGGAATACGAATTATGGACAAAATGAAATAGGCATGTTGAGATAAATTAGAATAAAACAAACAGCAACAGTTAAATTTGTAATCGTCGTGAGGTAATTTAAGTATACAAGATGGCTTGTTATATGTAACATAACAGTGAAGGAATACGATATATGTAAAGGTGGTTTCAAATGAAAAATGATTTCAAAATTAAAAGCGCAAACAATTATCCGCAATGGAAAATTTCAAATTTTAAACTCTTTCAACAGTTTGATCAAGAATCTAAAATTTGATACCACTTTCACACTAACACAGCTAAACCACTTTTATGTAAGGCAGAATAAAAATCTGCCAGTCAAATACATTCAATCTGTTGGACTAACCAATAAGAATGCAGTTTTCGATAACCCGGATTAGTTTACACGGTTTAACTCCACTCGACTTCATTCCTGTAGGGGTGTATAGACAGTCAATTTTCTTCTGATCCATTCATAGGTAATTGAGTCTATTTGAAAACCCATCCATAGGAAATAAAAATAGGCTAAATTATGAACAGCAGGTTGGAATTTAAAAATATGAATCCATTCTCAGGTAGATTTATTAGAAACACACCCATTCTCAAGTAGAAGTTCTCAAAGAACATACCCATTCTTAGGTACAACGAAGGGGAAAAGGCACCCATTCCGGCCGCACATCAACACTTCTCAAATTTTGCAGTGTGAATTAGATATAAAATTTTGGTGCCCCCTCACCCGGGGTTTAATTTGCAATGTGAATGAGTTATAAAAATTACCTTAAGCTAACTTTTTGTAAGAAGAAATTTATTTTCTGTTTATTAAAACTGTGTTGAGTTTGCGTCTGGAGCACAAACAGCAAAGTTACCATCCATGTTATAGCTTGTGCCATTAATAAAATCGGTTAACCAATAACATCGTCCTGTTAATGAAGATTAGTTTGATTTTCTGTTTCTCCGAGAGCATCTTTTGATCGAGCCAGCGGCCTGTAAATTATGTTTTTTTTTTTGAAAAAACAATGAAACCATTGATGCGAATCCTTGTGACATATCTGGTATACTTGTGCATTCAACCATTTATTTCGACCTGCTTATGACAACGTTTTTCTGATAATTTCAGAGAAACCTATATTTTTAATATTGAGTACATCATATTAAATTTCTAAAGTAATATACTTAAAAAGTAAGAGGCATACAATTGACAGGTTGGCAAAATAAAGAACACGAAAAATGATCTATTTAAAAAAAAACCTGAGAAGATTTTAAGAAAAGCTAGACTCTCAATATTCAGATCTTCTGAAAGAAGCCATTCTGAAACGTTTTTCCTACTGCAAGATGATGTTTGTATGGTTTCTATCTTTTATGGCACTTGGTGGCTCTTCAAATTCCCAGACGGTGCAGCAGCGAGTTTTTCTGGTTTCCCTTGATGGTTTTCGATACGATTACAAGGATTACAAAGATTACAAAATGAAAAATTTAAATAATCTGATTGAGAAAGGAGTAACTGTTGATCACGTTATAAACGTTTTCCCAACAAGTACGTATCCAAATCATCAAAGCATAATCACAGGGCTGTATCCAGAAAATCATGGTATCATTGACAACAGGATGTTTGATCCTAGCAATGGTACAATTTTTGAACCTGGGGTTACAGAAGAAAGATGGTGGAACCAAGCAGAACCATTATGGATTACCAATCAAAAACAAGGTTTCCAGAGCGGAATTGGTTATTGGCCTGGTTCTGATGTTAAGCTAAATGGCACTGGTCCTTCTTTCACATTTAAAGGTAACTTGATCATGCAGTAAATATGTCCCAGTTTAGGGGGCTTATTGTTCTCATACCAATAGAGAACAAGTTCAAGTGATCAATTGTTTTAAATTACCATTGTTATTTAAATTATCGGGGGGGGGGGGGGGCACAATGATGCACTGGGTCAGCTGGCAAAGGAAGCGAAACTAAGCTCGGGTCATAGTACTAAATTTTTTTAAACATCTGGTTGATTTGAAAACTAAAATTTTGTGACAGAACTCTCACTTGTATTGAGCTAAACACACCTTACTCTCATAAGAGGTAAATCACGAAAAATTCCGCAACTTTTAAGATGTAAAAAAAGGCTGTAAGGTAATCTTACACAAACCATCTTATCGATATTTCAAATATTATGCTCTTAGCAAATATTTCCATGGCTATTGTAAGATTATGATGGGAGACATCACCGACGAGGAAAGGAGATATGTCCAGCACTTTCTTGGCAAGGAGCTAGCAACATTGGAAGGTCTTTAGGTAAAACTGTGCATTCAGTTTATGTTCCTCTACTGAAGAGAAGCAATCTGGACGGTGGGAAAATATGTACTTTTTTAAGTAGTGCGCATTTAGTAGTGCTTGTAGTAGTGCAACTTCCATATCTATGTAGCTTTCAACTTCCATATCTATGTAAATGTTTTTAGTAAAACGCCCTGGGGAGAACTCCCATATAAACTCGGCGTAGCGTGCGGATCTCGAAATATTGGTAAGAAAATTCCGTTTTCTGATTTTTCAAGGTTTGGTGTTGGTCAGGGGTAACGAAATAAAAATTTCGGCATCAATTAGGAGTGTGCAATTCTGATGATTTAATTTTAAAGTTACATTAACAATATTGTTGTATGTATGAAGGTTTATTTACACCCGAAACGTAGGACTTAACCTGAGTTTAGTTTTTCAAGTGTTTGAATCTGAGGATTATTTGAGATTAATATCATTTTGGGTTGCGCTTTATTGTATGACTAAGATGTATGACTAAGATATACAACTGTCGTTAAAATTGTCTTGCAGATATGGTCATTTCAACTCAACCAGTAATAAAATTTCCACTTCCGTGCGTAAAACCTTGTCTCCACTGAGGGTTTTTTTTCGTGATCAATGCAAAAGGCCGAAGTTATTATGATCATCATGGTTGAATAAAATAAGTCAACCATGTAGTCCTTGATTAAAGATAAGGATATTGATAAACACATCACAAATACAGATTAACCTTTATTCAAAAGCATGTTCTTTGCCGAGGATTGGACTTTGCATTGCCCAATCGGGTATCAAGCAGAGACATTAAGGCTAGCTTTGAACGAGCATATTGGAAACTTGAGTCCAAATTGGACGCCGACCGTAGGGAATTGGCCGCAACAACT
>JAYJMH010046360.1:0-14260 GCA_036873815.1 Phacellophora camtschatica
GTCAATGATTACCAAAATGCAGGGTTTCCTCAAAGCCAGAGGGTTGTCTTTTCAATGTACATCTGAAAATTGCTTTTTATGGAAATTGGACCTTATAGTTTGTTGTTAGAAGGCAATGACACTGAGAAAACAGTAAAAAAGCTATCATGTCGTGGAGCATGTCATCCATTTTTTCAAGGATGATGTCTTAAAGAAAACCTCTGTTGTATGCCGTAACTTCAAAGCAGATACTTTGAATATTTATTATAGGACATAACTTTGATGGAGTGATACTTATCCATACATATAGTTTACATTCATATAAATGTTTTATACGGTATTTTTAAAGGAAACCATACAACGTTTAATAGAAGAAAAAGCCGAAGCAATACAAAAACTCACGGATGTTCAAGTTAGTTTTTTTCCGCATGTTTTGTATTTGGGGCATCCATAAAGTACGTACGCACTGAGGGAAAGAGGGGAGGGGTATTAACCGAAAGTGTACTGAATATCTTGGTATTATCAACTTTTTCTATTGTTCTTTTGCGGGCAAGAAAGGGGAGGTGGGTGGGGGTAGATGATGGTCAAATTAGTGCATTCGTATTTTATGGATGCCCTTTTGCTTGACTAGCAATTCATTTGAATTTCATAAATTCTGAGCTTAAATCTTTCTTATTCTTTTGCATCTATAGATTTTCGTTGTTATTAGCAACCTAGTTTTGATGAATACTTTCACACGGTTGTCAATAATCATCAAATTTATTTTTTGTTTTTTTTTTCATTTCCTTCATTTGATGTTGTTACGATTTTCGGAATTATTATGCGAAATAAAAGCATGCTTCTACATATCACAATTCAACCAACATGGTTTTTTCACAATTTTTCACATATGTTTCACATATTTAAACAATCACAAAATTTTAAAATAAAAGCATGCTCTATAAATCACTAGCAACATGTTTTCAAGTTGCAATTACGTCATTATTTTTCATGTTACCAAAATAGCAATGGCTTCATACCCTGTTCACTCTACACAAACTAACCCAGGTCGAAACCCAGTTTTGCTCAAAATGCAGTGTAAACGTAAAATTAGGGCAAACCTAGGTTAGTTATATTCACGCATGCGCAAAATCTCAAATTTCTCCAAAGTCTCAAAAAGAGACAAAAGAGAAAAATGGCAGACAGAAATGTGGATTATGTTTTGATCTTGCAGTTTTGCAGGCAGATTTTTTTTGAAGGCGATGGTTTGCGTTCCCACTACACTGTATTAAAACCAACCTAGGTTCGGTCTGCCAACCCCAGAGGTGGGTTAGTTTAACCCGGGGTGAACCCAGGTTAGTTTGCGTTCTGTGAACAGGGCATAAGTTAGTTTTGTTTACCCCATAATTGCTGAAAATTGAATTAAGGTAATTTACATGAACATTTTTGTTGGGTCACCCCACAGGTCTATGTCTAATATCCTGAACCCTTGCGGGAAAAAAATTAATATTTTGGTATTTAATACACGATTTTGTTCTTATTACAGAGATCATTTAGTTACTCTGAGGATGAGTGTTCTCACGTGAAGCAACTTTATGAAAAATCAGAAGATGATATCAAAGATCTTATGGACAGAAATGAACAGGTATATATTTATGTTTCAATTTTAGAAATTTATCATTCTAACTTTATTTTTATTTTAACTAGTTTTCACTTTAAATTCTCTACACGTTAAAAAGTGTTCTTTTCAAAGCTTTTTAACATTTATTTGGTAGAAATTATTTTTATCAACATTAGTGAAAATTTTGACCTCTCAGGCACAGTAAACTTCTCATGAGGTCTAATTGTGCATCATTTAGAAATTATTGATTTAATATCATACAGTATAGTTCTGTAAAAAAATTTCAAAGTTTTGTAATTCGAGCAATTATTTTGTAGTTGACAAACGAAATGCTAGAAACTCGACATCAATTGGAAGAATTGCATTCTAAAAACAATATCTTCGAGTCTCAGGTAATCTTATTGTGGCAAGAGCAGCCTTATATTCTTGTCTATAATGTAATTTGAAAAATTGTTGGTTGGTTGGTTGGATATAATATACTTTTATATTATAAATATAATATAATATACTTTTTTCCCTAGCAAATGTTTCAAAATGATCATCATCGTGTTTTAGCACAAATCTGTATGATTGAGCGTGACATGCACGCACCAAATAAGATGAATTTAAGGCCTATCGTGTTCAAATCTCATAGCACTTCATTGAGCCATGTTGTTGACTTAAAATTTCGGTAATGATGATTTTGAAACATTCTTTAATTTCAGCCTTAAGGTTTTTATACATGAATGTTTTTCATGCGGGTTTCTACTGTACTCCAGAGAACACTGCCACACAGAGTACCCCTGTAGCGTTTTAACACTGCGACAAAGAATACCCCTGTATAATTTAAACACTGCGACACAGAGTACCCCTATAGCATTTGAACACTGCGACATAGAGTACCCCTGTATCATTTGAACACTGCGACATAGAGTACCCCTGTAGCATTTGAACACTGCGACACAGAGTACCCCTGTATCATTTGTACACTGTGACATGAGTACCCCTGTAGCATTTGAACACTGCGACACAGAGTACCCCTGTATCATTTGAACACTGTGACACAGAGTACCCCTCTAGCTTTTAAAGTACCCTAAAGGACATTTTGAAGGAACTCCATTTCTTCCTCTTTTAGGTGAACGAAGAAAAGAAAAAGCTGAAGCTGGAAATTGAGTTAGCTGAAAAAAGATCAAGCACCTTGGCAGTACATGTTCGTAATGATGTTAATTACTCTCATTAGACTTTTCATTTCTGAATCCAGAAAAACACAGTTTGTCCTTTCGCGCACGGGATTGTTTCTAATTAAAAGGCAAACCGTATCTTAGTTTCATTTTGCCGGGGGGTAGCACATACAACCCAATCTAAGTCAACAGATATACTTTGATAGTATCTTTAAAATTAATATAATGCTTTACCCGCATTTACCTCCTGAAAATATTTGGTTCTACGTTGTTTAGCAGTTCGTCGTATGGTCCTTCCGGGGGTGAGAGCGTTAAAGATTACTTATATACATGTCTAAGAAACTTTTATAAGAAACTTGGATTCGTTTCTTCAACAGTTTCTTAATTGTTTGATTGATTTTTATCTTAAAAAACGTTTCTTAAAAGTTTTTTTAATTCTAAAATTGCAAATAAAAATTAACAATGAGAGAGGATGAAAACATGAATACAAGGGTGAGGTTATTTTGACTTTGTCCATTTGAAGGACCCCTTTAGCTTTAAAAAACAAGTTGTGTTTGACTATAATGTACCAATATCATAAGGTTTAGTGTAATTGTGCTACCAAATTTTTTAAATTTGTTTTCGATCAGAGCGGAGCCAGCCCAAGAAAAGTGAGATGGACCAAGTAATGACTTAATTGCCGAGAGGTATAGCGAACAATTTTTACACCACCGTATTTGTTAAAAGCAAATACATACCTGAAAAGGGTGGGGTATAAAATAAAAATACATGAACGACGCAAAACATCGACGAATTCGGCAAACAAACATGCGTGCAAACCAAGTGCAATTACGAATTGTGATTGCAGCACAGAAAAGATAATTTTTAGTTCATCTTTATCATTTCATATTTTAACACTTTGATTCTCATTCAACTGTCTTTATATTGAGGATAAGTAAATTGAAGGACTGATGGTAAATTTCAACTTTTTATCTAGCAAATTACCTGATTTTCCCTCGATATAAATTTGCTTGATTAAGCCGTCCTCGATGCAATGACAGTCATTGCAAACGTAAACATTGAAATCCATATCACGTGTATTGGATTAAGTTATTTGTCTTTTGTTGTAGGTTGAATCTCTCCAAGCTGAATGCGATTTTACTAAAGAGCAACTGTCTGCAATTAAAGGTAATTAAAATGTATGCAATCTAATTTGTGTAACACAAACGCTTAATTAAGGCTTTGTACTCAGTGATTCCCATAATACCAACATTGAATTTTACCACATCAAATCAATCTATTTTGAAAAGCAACAAGCCAAATTTCAGAATCTACAGAATCTGAGGGGTGTACTTTCAAATGTCTTCATTTGTGGTGAGGACATTCACTCAGAAATATAAATGCCAGAAATAACCCTAATCTTAACTCTAGTTTACCCCCGTCTTATCTTAGCATACTTGAAATCAATGATAATCCAATTTGAAATACCCTTAGGCCTAACCTACCCTAATTTAGAATTACATACTCTAGTTTACCCTCTAAACCTCGAAGTTATGACATTTAACATTTAACATTAATCTTATGGTTTTGGTAACTGTCACTTGTTTGTGACATCATGTTACATTCCAATTTTTGCTTCGTGTTGCCTGCATTTCGTACCCATGACAGCCACATAAAGGAATTGATATTTTAATCAGCAGATAAATTTAAGAGATGCTAGGCAGATAATCCAATTTAAAATACTCTAACCTAACCTGATTTAACCTTACGCACTCTTGTTTACCTGCCAACATGCTGCAAACCTTGCAGTTAGGGGTAATTCATTCCAATTTTTGCTTGGTATTGTTTGCATTTTTTATTCAAGAGCAGGAAAAATATATTTCTATTTTAATGATTTTTTCTTATTATTTTTCAGATAAATTTGAGAGATGCCAGGCAGATCTTTCTAGAGCTGAAAACGATAAATCAACAAATAAAGGTTTTTTTTAAGTTGTCAACCTTTTCTTCGTGGCTGGAATTGTTTTTAAATAAACCGGCGAATCCTATTAAGCTTTCATTTTGGGATACACGTTGACATTTTATTTTGCCATGGGTAGATTTTCAGATTTTCTGGAAGTTTGGTTTTTTTCCCAACCCACGTATAATGATGAAACTGCTTCGATGAATGTGTTTACTTTCTATTTTCCAAATGTTTCATTTTATTTTTAACTAATTTACGAGCTAAAAACATTCGGTTTTTAGTAAATTGCTAAAACGTAGGTTAGCATATTCATAGTTGGAACAGGCAGTGATTCAGAAGAAAGATTCAAATTCTTTATGAAGTGGAAAGATTTTCCTTGTTAGATGAGGCAGAACTATTTACTTTTCGAACTTTCCTATTACTTCTCAAGTGTTCAAGCCTACGTGCATACTTCCAAGTGTTCCTTTTATCATCCATAGTGTTCCTTTTTCAATGATTTATAAATTTCATATCTATATAGACTCTTTCATGAAAATTTATAGTTGTGTAATATAAATTGAGATGTTTCAACTATGTGCAATAGAAATTCGTTTCTTTTTTTTCATTTAATTTTATTGCTTTTTCGAAATATTCACTTTTGCGAGTTAAAGGTTACATGCAAATTTAATATGTTTTATTTTATCATAGATGTTGATTATCTTGGTTCCGATGACCAGAAAATTCTTGTCCGGGAAATTCAAGGTAATTTATAATTACTTTCATACATTGCATGAATCTGATGATCATCTAACTATCCAACATCTAGAATTTCGAATACTATATCGAATTACTATATAATGTTTCTCTTGCAGTTTTCAAAGAAAGTTGTAAGAATGCTTCAAACCAGAATGTCTTCCACTTGGATTTTTGACAGCTAAAAACAGTTGTAATCTAAGAGACATTAAAATTAATTCCAAAAATATTCCCTGAGTCTGGAAATATAGAGTGGTCATGTATTTATAGCATGATCGTCTACAAGCTGTAACCAAAAAAATTTCTACATTTCTAGTTATATATTTCTACAATGCAGACAAAACAAATTTATTCATATCAAAAATTCGATAAAAGTCTTTGTATTCTGCAAACAACTTAATTAACTGCAATTATTGGATATTTTTCTCAGAAACGTACACAAAGTCTTTCAGATTAGAACTGCAAACAGTGGAATTGCGAAGGAAACTAAGCAACCCAACAGAAGTAGATCATTCTACTGCAATAATGATCTTCCTCACTTTTGAATTAGCTAATATTTCATTCTGCTGATAGAGGAGCAGAAGCAAACCAGCTCAAGTCAAAAGAGAAAATGTTGGTGAAATTTCTTAAATGAACAGCAAATTTTGTTTACATTTATACTCCCCCGATTTAAGATATAATTATCATCTATTTCACGACCTCAATTTCACCCCTGAAATAGGTCATATGGCTTTTTGCCTTTTCCTGTGTGAACAGGTTTAAAAATAATTCAACCAGATTTGAAAATCTAATTAGAATTACAAACATTATTATTTTACGTCTTTTTTTTCTTTTTTGATAGTTTCACTTCATGGCATTCGAAATTGGATTAAAACAATGACGAGAAGCTCTTCTTCTGAAGGTATTCTACTCGGCATAGAAATGGTTGTTTACAATTTGAACTCAACCAATCACATTACACATTTTGATCACATGTTCATATATAACGCTCATTGATTGGCTGGTTTCAAAATAAATACACATCAACTGATAAGTGAACTAATTTTTTTCCAATGCTATTTCAAATAGATAATGATTCTTAAAGCAAAATTATGCATATTTTTTGTATCATGGAAATTGTTTGTGTGTCTACTATCACTTGAATTTACTATCACTTGCTTCGAATAATTGTCACTACGTGTTTATGGTTCAAATATAGAGCATTACGTGTCATTTCTGATAATCCACATGCGTGCTTCTCTTTTGTGTTTGTAATTCAATGTTATTGGCTGGATTCTGCTCAAAATGTATGACAAATACATTCAAGGATATATCATCATACTTCAAGCCATACTCTCGCTTCGCTCAACAACAGTCGCCTCGTGTACCTTACTGGCTAACAGGAATATTACGTTCTTCATCCGAACCCAATCTTCGAATTACAATTTTTGGGGAGTGGAAGGGGCATAATCTTTGTATGTACAATATTGAATTATATGTCTTACCTGGTGACTCATTTCATACCCGTATAATGCACGATTTAAGATTGATAGTTTCATAGATTTATTGCTACAGCCCCTAGGTCATTTAAAACAGAACAAACAATCAAAAATATATATATATAATGTAATTCATTGCTCCATTGTGTAACAAAGTGTATAGAATACAGGGACATCAATTAAATTTTTAATTTGTTCCAGATTCGATTTCATGTGACGAAACATTTGACGAACTTTCTGATCAAAAAGGTTACTTTTTATGTTTTATTAATCATTACTCTTCTCGTTATAGGTTTTTTTTTTAGTTTTGTTGTTGTGTTTGGCCTATTACAACAGCTCACGTACTTTCTTATTAAAAATATTTAATTTTTTTAAACATTATTCTTCTCGTTCTAAATTTCTTTTAAAGTTTTATAGTTTTATTTCAATCAGTATTTGATCATTTGAACATTTGACTTTTCAGACATGGAAAATGAAAATGCGTCACTGGAGTTGTGTTCTCATTTGTCAAAAAACATAAATGGTATTTCTTATTACTACTTCATTTGCTTTCTTCATTATTTAAAGCAATTTGAATTTGTTTATGTTTTGAGGTTAGATAATAAATTAATTTTTATTGCAGATATTTATTTGCAGATATTTATTGCCATAGTAAAAACAATCTCCAAATGATTAATTTTCACGGCGCCAAAATATATTATTTTTGTGATAACGATTTTAGTACAATTCAAAAACTGCTTATTTTATATGTTGATAATTTTTAAACAATGATTCTATTTTCCTGACTAGATGAATTGAAAGACCTAACCAAATTCTTCACAGCTATGAAAGGAATTGAGAATCGAGATGTAGTTGGTACGCATACTTTCTTCCTCGTAGATATTTCTAATTAGATTTATATGCGTAAAAAGAGATTTCTTTTTACTGAGTTCTTCAAAGACTCTTGAACAACTCAGACCTGCCCAAATCAAAAACTCAAACTTGCCCGTCCTGTGAGAACTAAATGAAACTGCAGCGTCGAGAAAGGCAAACTATGCGGAGTGACAAAAATGCAGATGAAACAAGAAAGAGATTGAATTTCCCTTTTTCGTTGTTTTTCCATTTCATTTATTTCTCGTGGGATGAGCGAGACATAAGCAAGACTAGAACAACTGCAATACAGAAGAATTATGAAAGATACAGACTTCGTGACGACTAATTTGTGAATTATTTAAATATACATATCTGTTTTAGTGCAGAATTATTCTTAGCCAAATTTATTTGTTCGTTTGGTTCTTATTCATGTGTATACTTTACTTTTATAATATTTAGCATTGCCTTAGAATTCACGCAGAAATATAGCCGTTTTATCAAATTGTTTCTACAGTATTTGCATGAAGCTAAAAGAAATTAACTGTTATCGTGTCCATCAGAATGTTTTCTATTTTTTTAGTATTTGATCAGTTTTTATATTGTTTAGATTTTTTACTTTCGATAAACTTAAAAATAAACAACATTAATAAATTTTTCTGCCCTTTGGCAGTCCAGTTTTAGTGTAGACTTTCTCCAAGTCTATTTCGTTTCGTTAATCATGAAAAAATTTAAAATAAAGGATGTGTCACTGCGGAGGAAAAAACCCTGTTTCTCCCTCAGAGACATATTTTTATTTCATTTAACTTTTTTACTGATTAAGGAAATGAATTAGACTTCAGTCTAGTTTTAGTACAAAAGCTTTTTAAAAACATAAAAAGAATCTTTTGAGCCCACTAAAGACACTAAGACAACCAGAAATTGTTAAATATTTTAAATCTTATGCTTATTTTAAAGTAGAATTTTGCATTTTGCAGAACAACTGGAAATTGCTCAAGCTGAAGTTTTGCAAGTTCGAGAAGATATTGATGATTTGAATGGTAAGAGATTGCATTGTGCACTTCGTGGTAATATCAAACTATCGTTTTTTATACTAAATATCTTGCCACACGTTTTATTTGATTCCGTCTAAATGAACCATCCCGATGAAGATTGTGGTGGAGGAATCCCTTCGAATTGGAACATTTCAAGGAGAGAAATCCTTTGAAAAGGAACATTTCAAAAAGAGAAATCTCTTTGAAAAGGAACATTTCAAGGAGAGAAATCCTTTGAAGAGGAACATTTCAAAAAGAGACATCCTTTATAGAGGAACATTTCAAAAAGAGAAATCCTTTGAAGAGGAACATTTGAAAGAGATAATCTCTTTGACGAGGGACATTTCAAAGAGAGATATCGCTTTGAAGAGGAGCATTTCAAAGAGAGAGATCTCTTTGTAGAGGAACGTATCTGCCAGTATCTTTGTTTGAGTTTGCATCGATATAATGTTGTAATGCCAATACCAATGGGTACTTTTCAAACAACTTACTTTTCATTTATTTTGTGTCAAAAGACGCAAAAGTACATTAGGTACCCGCGATTATAGAAAAGTCTTTTTTAATGTTAGCCTATAGTTGTCTTTCTCACATGTGGTAACTATTAAAGTATGCTTAAGCTTTTTTCCCAAAGTTGTTTACTCAAAATTTTCCGGCTGAAACCTTTTTGATTTCAATTTACTGTATTTTATTGCTTTTACTTCAAGTTTCTTCATTTTGCATGAGAAATCTACTTTTTGTTTAATCGAAATTTTTCATAATCGCAGACAACTTGGTGATAGAACAAGAAACAAGTCAAAAATACAAAGATCTTGCTGCGGAATTCGAAGGTACGCCATTAAACTTTATATTTCCTTCGTTGCATGATTGTGTTATTTCAGAAAAATTAAATGCCTTGCGTTAAGATAGAACCTCGAACAAGATTTGTTCCAGAAATTCATTTGTCATGATGTTCTGCAAATAATTTAGATTTGTTTTCAGTAGTGATGACCGTGATTAAAATTTCATTCCTCTCAATATTTTGAAATAACCCATGGTACAACTGTATATCCGTTGAAAGTTTTTTGTGTTGATTTATAAAACTCGCAATTTCAAATAAATTTTCATTCCCCTTGAGAGTTGGAGATAACACAGAGTTCAACTGTAAATGCAGACAGAATAGGTTTTTAGTCTAAAGATTAAAATATTTGCATTTTCTCTTCAGTTAATTTTATTTTCTTCTCATTGGATGTTGGATGGGGTTCATATTTAAATTGAAATATATCGGGTTATGAACATGGTTAAAATCGACATTCTTACCAGCAAAATTTCATTCCTAAGCTTCGATAAAATAATTTTATTGTTTTGAATTGTAGTTATTTTGGGTAGAGAAGAACAAAGAAGACATCAGTTAACTTCTTCACTCGAAGTAATGAATAGTGAGTTACTGTATCTAGGTGTTCTATTTTAGTGCAGAAAAGGGCGAATAATTTATATTTAAAATTTGTAACCCATATGTTTGTCTTCTTGTATGTTATGCAGATTTCTTGGAAGTTAGCTACCATTGTAGTGCAGATAGGTTGAAGATTCGCATAGTATTAATGATAGTATCATATATTGAAGATACTTTCATCAGAGTATATATTTTAAGAAATAGTTCAATGTAGTGTCATAGTACCTGATGTAATGTTATTTTCACGCTGCATGTTTTTTATAGGAACAGCTCATAATTTGTAAGAAACACCAGGCCAAAAAATGAGACAGGCTCAGACTTGGAAAAATAAAAAAATTAGATGCAAAATTTAGTTAAGAACAAAAATTGGAAGCACATGATTCAGAAATATAGCAATATTAAAAAAATCACCTGCTTTTACAAAAAACGTGTGGGAGGAAACATTACAAAGAAAAGTAATTGAGTATTTGACTTCGGCAGTCTTTGTGGAATCTGCGGAGTGACCTGACAGAACCATAACGAGATAATATTATTTGATTTAGGTCGGTTGAGAGAACTCCAGGAACGTGTTCAAGATAAAGGGATTGGAATTGATGATGAAAACAAGATTAAAAATGACAGTTTGGACAAAGAGGATTTGGAAAAGCAAATTGATTTTTTTCTGGATTATGCAGGTAGCTTAAATTTTCTCGAAACGATGAAATGTTTTACACTTTAAACATATTCGAACCAAAATGATGTGAATGATAGAAACTGTTTTGGAAACATCACGTCGTTGCTCAGGGCCTATTATCAAGAGGGGGACACTTCTTTCTCAAATGCATTGTATTTATTTGCTGCGGAGCATTCAAGTAAACGGCTTCGCCGCAATTATTTCAGTTTTGGTTTTTTGAAGAATTTTCAAATTCAATTTTACTCATTTTGAATCTTAATTTGCAGAAAAGCAAGAGGAAACGGAATCAGAAAACGTTTCACTTGAGTTCAAGAGCATACGGTTAGTACAGATAACAATTTTTCATTTTTGTCTTTTCTTTTGCCCTGTGACCCTGCATGTAAGTGCACCCCCAAATAGAGGCGCATGCGTATTTCGTATTTAAAAAAATGAAAGAGAAATTAATATAAATAAAGAAATAGTTTTTTATTTATATTAACGTTTTATTAGCCTTAAATAATTCAATTTGATTCAAAATTTCTTGATAGGATATACTAATATATAATAGTCATCTTATCCAACATAGGGAAAGCAAAGGCTACCATAACTACCCTAAAATGGGGTTTTATCGATGATCATCGCTTCAAGGTACATGCGCCTGTATGCCGGGTAATGGGTGTAAATATGGAACAGTTTTTTTTAATATGGAACAGTCTCTCATTACAGGGTCAATCGCAAAATCATAATCATATACTGAACTGTTAACAAAAAATGAAAATGAAAATAGTGGAGTAATCGTGTTTATCATGCACCAGTCACGTAAAATATCAGCAATGCAAAGAATTGGCACTTAAATCTATAGTTCTAATTTGATTCATAGAACTTAGATTTGTGAAACCAAGTTGATGGTTTAAATGTGAACATTTTACGTATTTGACAATTTGATATAGAAAAGCTCGAAGAAAATTTAATACTCTTTCTGAATAAAATGGCTGGAATTAAATTTAGTTCTTTCAAAACCGTTGCTTTCGTAACTAAAAGTATCACCAACAAATTGGCCAAAAAAGATTGAGAAGGATTAGGAACCAAACTGCTTTTTCATAATGCAAGAAATGGGAAATTTAGAAAAAAATTTAGAGGAAAGTGTTTGAGCATTATTATTCTGCGTACATTATCATGCTCTATGAATACTATAATATATGCTAATTCATGGAGATTCGAAGTCTTTTGATGTAATATCAGTTTATGCATATTCTAAAATAGAAAATTAGACTATTTTATTGATATTATATTGAGATTCAGTTTTGATTTTGTTTTGTTATAGAACAACCGAAGACCAAATAACATCTGTTGAATCGACGACATTGGAATCAGTAGACGGTTTGGAAGATTTAAATGAGCCACTGGTAATGATTTTTACAAAGAAACAATTAGAGTGAACGTTTTAAGAATGCTTGTGTACAAAAAGGGCAGATCATGGTTGTACCAGGATCATTCTTGTTGTACTGTTAGGATGATCAGTCTCTATTGTTTCTTAGAGATTAATTATATGCTTTCTTTTAAATGAATGCCAGAAAGCCAAGCGAATAATCCTTCTGAAAACAGTAGAAGCGAATAAATCCTTCTGAAGGAAACCCAGAAGGACAATAGAAGCGAATAATCCTTCTCAAGGAAACCCAGAAAGACAATAGAAGCGAATAATCCTTCTGAAGGAAACCCAGAAGGACAATAGAAGCGAATAATTCTTCTCAAGGAAGCCCAGAAAGACAACAGAAGCGAATAATCCTTCTGAAGGAAACCCAGAAAGACAATTGAAGCGAACAATCCTTCTGAAGGAAACCCAGAAAGACAATTGAAGCGAATAAATCCTTCTGAAGGAAACCCAGAAAGACAATGGAAGCGAATAATCCTTCTGAAGGAAACCCAGAAAGACAATAGAAGCGAATAAATCCTTCTGAAGAAAACCCAGAAAGACAATGGAAGTGAATAATCCTTCTGAAGGAAACCCTGAAAGACAATTGAAGCGAATAAATCCTTCTGAAGGAAACCCAGAAAGACAATAGAAGCGAGTTATCTTGCTAATAGGATGATTCCAATCAACCATTATAAGAAACACCAGACTGAGATTTTTGTCAACTCTTGTTGGAATCTTAGAAATTACATTTAGTACCATGTTAAATACGTCACGTGCCCTGTTTTATATGGGTATAGGTATGTGCCACCGGTAAGAATGAGATCAATAAGAATAAGTAAGAAGGCAGTAAATTCTCTAAACATGGGTACGATTTGTTTTATTATGATAATGATCAAATTTAAATTATATTTGTCCAAATATTTTTGTGACAGAATGTGGAACATATTGACAAGAAATTGAGACATGGTTCTGCCTCAAAAGAATTCAAAAAGACCAAAGAACAGAAAAATCAACTGGTATGTAGCGATAAACCTAAATCAATTGTTTGATATCATTTTAAATTTTTTATGCTGCTTTTACGCATGGAAGATCCTATTCCAATAAGTTTTCATAAGCCTTTTATGCATGTTTAAAACAAAGACAAATTTTGTAACAATAGTAAAATCAATACATTAATTTTAAAACGATTATCCATCAAAGACAATGCGTATTGTCTCAACTGGAAAGTCAAAACAAGAAACCTACGGTCCACCTTATGTTTCATTATGTCAATCAGGTTGACGGAATTCGCTTTGTCTTTGATGGATATTCGCTCTGATGTTTCTGTTTCTTTCATTGTGCGGAAGTTGAAGAAGATGGTAGTAAAATACCAAAGAAAAATGAAAACATTTTTTAGCTTCAGAAGTGGATGAAAATAAATCTGATGAATGTGAACGTGGGCTCAAACCAAAATTTACTCAAACATCTGAAGATAATTGCTATACAATACAGTTACATAATAATAACAAAAATAATAATAATAATTAATAATAATTCATTAACACTGCAAAGTATAAGCTATGGCAACATCAATCTAAAAGTAACAGCAATGATACAAATTATGAATAGATGAGCAAATGAATGATTGAATGAATGAATGAATTAATAGATGAATGAATTAATGAATAGATGAATGAATGAATGAATGAATGAATGAAGTGTGTGTAATTGACCAGGTCTTCGTCAGCTGGATTGAGGTATGAATATAGTTTCTTTTATACAAGTCTTTGCCAGGATAATGAATTTAGCTAGGGATTTTGTGTAATATTTTTCAGGGCATTTCATCATTGGAAAAAACGTATGTCCTCAGTTAGAAACCAATTTTTGATGTGCAGGCTCCGCACATAATTTCTTGTTTTTCTTTACAATGACATTTTCTTATAAATATTAACGATAATAATGAGCGACGTTTCGATATCATCTTAACATCATTTTCAAGCTAAATGAAATAAAAG
>JAYJMH010046371.1:0-14258 GCA_036873815.1 Phacellophora camtschatica
TTCACAAAAAATTTCATTTCCCCCCCCCCCCCCCCCCCCAGTGGAAGATTGCAGTGTTGTGAAGAATATTTTGCCATTAATGATAACGCATGCATGTTATTATCAAGGGATACAATAATTATACAAATAAACCCTTTTCATACAATTTAATTTTTGATCTAAACTCTTTTCAAAATCAATAAAAATTCATGTGTGCTAAGCTAAAATTTTGAATAAAATCGCTTCGAGTCCCTTCGCCCTTTACTGCCTATTTCTCTATAAATTTGTAGAATCTGAGCAAAAACCTTAGAAAGTATGAATTAATTGCAGTAGCAAGATGTTTTGTGTCTATCTATCTTGAATTTATCTTTTCATAGTGCTGTGAAAGATTTTATTTTATGTTTTATACGAAGGCAGTAACTGGCGTTCGGTGGCGATGATGGGCGAGACGACGCTATATGAAGTCATTGACTTGAGCTAAACAAATTTCATTGTCTATGTCAGCCTTTTGTCTGCAAAAGATTTTTTAAATACTAAAATCTAATGGTTTTCCTCAAATCTGTAGATCAGCAACGTGTTGGCGTTTTTTTTACTCGTCCGGTATATAACCTGCATTATATAAATTTTTTATACATGTTCTGTTCAATTATTTATACTAACAATAATGTTGAGATTCTTTTTCTCGATTTTGGAACTAACATACTTAGGGAAATCAAGATTATTGTTTGGGTGTTCTTTCTCTGGTGTTGCTTTCATGGTTCATATTGTTTGCTTTTTATCTTTGATCACGTCAGGCTGTCTTCGCACGACACCGGATTAACTGTCCGAATTTACTTACCCAATCTGATACCGGATCAAAACTTTGTCCGCTTACGCGACACTGGATTTATTTTTGGGCTGTTTTGACTTAAATCAACCAAATAATGGAACTGATTGGCTTTGAAATAAAATGCCTGAAGAATCGCTCTTTGAAGTTACTGGAAGTTACTTTTCTAGGCTTCGTCTCGTCAAATCTTATTAACGGGCAAATGCAATCAACCCAACACCGCTCAACAAATTCTTCAACCAAAACGGCCCGTCGTAATAGCACGCATAAGTGCAGATGTGTTCTCAAGCAAGCTTCTCTTGCAGACATGCTACCCGTTCAAGTGTATCTGTCCTACCATAATCATAAGAAAAAGCTTTTTTTTATGACTATGATCTTACATAATGCAATATTAACTTTCTTTCTTTTAACATATACATTAACACAAGGAAGAAATACTTGATTGGGAGCCCACACTTGTTTTCCTTGCTCTCTGGTCTTAATTTTGTTGCTTTGGTAATAAATAGTTCTATAGGCACTTCTAGCTCATTCTTTCAATTTTCAATCTTGTTTGCTTGTGTTTTCAACTTTTTAATCGTTTTTTTCTATTCCCATCGTTTTTACATATTTACGAGCAGTTTTACGTCTCAAATCTTAAAATGGCCTTAATTGGGGTGCGTTTTCAAGCAGGGATAATCAAAGGTTTTTGGAAGAAATCGTTTCAACACACATGCCGTAACAAAGCACTGTCACTGTCAATATCATCCATCGGATCTTCCAGGACTCACAATAACACACCGAAGTTTTGTTACAACATTTCAGGCTGCAAGTCAGTAAGAACAGTTCTTACTAACTGACTGACTGGCTGGCTGGCTGACACTGATGTTGTTGTGGCCTTGCTGCGGAGGAGCGAAAATTAGGACACATTGATTTTGGCTCATCAAAAAGAGAAGGAACTTTTGCCTTTGCGTGTTTGGTGTTCGTTTTTCGTTGTTAAAATACATCATATGCAGTACATTGATTAAAAGGAAAAAATCAGCAATCTTAGTTGTGTGGCCTGAATTGCTTAATTTTGTTCAAGTTGGTGTGGTGGCTATAAACGTCGCAGGTGAAGTTGACCAGTGAATAGGCTAACGACAACGTCAACGCGCACAAAATGGCTGCCAGTGAAGATTATGGAATAGAGGATATAACACCACAGAATTCGTCAGAAAGTGACAGTGATGAAGATGATGACGTTCTTCAACCTCGTCCCACAGGAGGGAGAATGATAGCTCACAAAGAAATGAAAAATATAGAAATGAACGAGCCTATTGTTGACGATAATAATGGTGGACTTGAAAAACAAATAATAGACGAGAAAGTATATGACAATGAAGATGATAAGCCAGCTCCTATGCAGACTAGTTTTGAAGATATTTCAGATGAAGAAGAAGACAACGAAGCATTTAGTCCTCCTGAAGAAGATGAAAAAGAAGATCATCAAAGTGTGGGTTCACCGGTTACCCCTGATCTTAGTGATGATGATGCGCCTCGTCCTGCAACCCCAGTTGGTGATATTCATTCACCCATCAGTGATGATAATAACATTCCTATTACTCCAGTTGGAGGAAGTCCAATTGATTCTGACGTTGACGAACACCCAACAATAGACTCTTCGGTGGAGAATGAAAATCTTCCAAAATCACCTGACAATGAAGCAAAAGAGAACTCAGACAATGAAGACTCAGATGATGAAGATAGCAAAAGAAAAAATGTCCATGAAGGAGATGAAGACTTAATAGATGCACCAATTCCATCTCCATTTAGTGATATAGGAGATGGTATTGGTGATATAACAGGAGAAGAGAATGCAATTATTTCTGACATTTTAAAACTAACCAGCAGTGGTAATCATATTTCTCCAGAGCTTGAAGGCTTTGCACAAAGTTTGGAAATGGCAGATGTACCAGGGCTTATTGACTCACCAAGGCAAGAAGGTATTTTGTCCTGGTGAACTTTTAAAATTTCCAGACACTGTATTCTTTGTTGCACGAGCATGGTATTTTCCATGATGAGCAAATTTATTTTTAGATGGAACTATCCCAGCCTGATTTTTAGGCCGTGTGCACACAGTGCTTTGCTATTTTTTTCCCAAAAAGAACCACCATAAGTATTCTATTGAAAATTCCTATAATACATTTTTTTATATATAAAAAACCTGGCTTAGGCTCCACTAGTGAAAGTTTCTTAATTTTGGACCAAATTTCACAAGTAAAAGTTTTTTTTACCAGGAACTCTTTTTCGATAAAAATATTAACAAAAACCAAGTATATGTTGTACAGGATGAAATGTTATATACACAATCTTCACTGAATTAATCATCTGACATTATGTCCACTCCATGAATATCATTAAGCATTAGGTAATCTTCGCTAAAAGATTCTATAGTTTCTTAGCTTCAGCTTCTTAGCTTTTTAATTAAATTTTTGTGGGCTTCACCAGTGAGTTTCTTATAAAAAACATGTATGACATTATTCCGTGTGCGCAACAAAGTAATCAATCTGAGAAATATCCAGTTGCAATTTTTCTAAAATTAAATTATGAGCTAATTAGAGAGACAGAGGCGGATTCAGAGGGGTGCTACGGATCCGCCCCTGAGAGATGACAATTAATCTAAGATTAGTTTTGGTTTGATAATTTTACTATCATTCCCAATCACTTTTTAGTTGATTTTTTGCATTTTAATCAAAATAAATTGTTTTATTTTTCATAAATGATGCTAGGGAGAATGAGGAACTTAAAATTGTTCAGCAAGCATTGTGCTCATTGTTCATTTTCTTGCAACAGAATGTTAAGCCTTGTGTTTTGTGTACTGCAATACATAATTTTTTCACTTGCCAGAAACTAAGAAACCAGAAGAGGATATATCAGTGAAATCTGAAGACAAGCTAGACATAAAAGACGAGAAAAATGACAAGAAATCTGAAGAAAATGAAGATGATCAACAAGAGAAAACTGAGACACAACAACAAGGGTATTGCATTATTTTGTTATTACTTGCTCAGACATTCACATGAATTACTTGAAGAAGCATTCTTATGAATGAAGAATGTTTTATCACTCAATCTAAATTTTGTAATCATTTGCTGGGTTATTTAATGGATGTTAAGATGTTTTGAGAAAGTACCAACAATTCAGCTTCCTTTTTTAGTGTGCATTCATGCAGAAAATGACACAACATTTAATTTTTTCATTTGATTTCAATTCTTTGCTTTATGTTTTGGGCACAACCCTTCATATGTGAACTGCTCAATTTGAAAAATAGATACAAGTCTGTTTCTCAGTATTTCCAATCAAAATAGTTATTATTTTAAAATCATGTATCCATCAGTTTTAATTTTTTCTTCTTTGTCAGTTATGATTGCCTGCTGCTTTGTGCTTCTGGGCAAGTGTCTGGTCTGTGTTGACCTTGTCTTGAATTGTTTTCTTTACAACAATTAAACCAAATTTTTCCAACCTAGACTATTAAATTGTTTTTTTGCAGGAGTGGTGATGTTGGTGGTCTTTTGGCTGATATTTTTGGTGACAGTGATGATGAGGAGGAGGAATTTGAGGTGTGAACTTTAGGTTACTACATAGAACTTGTGAATTAAATAAAAAACTAACATTCTCTGTCTTTAGATTTTACTAGATTTTCTGTACACATTTTTATATTTTCTACATTGAAAACAGAATTGCTTTTCTCTTGCCCACAAACAAGAGAGTGTACACAAGATATTTTGGGTGGCTTGATTGGTACCAATTATGAAATAGACATGGTAGATACAGAATTTGAATATATGTTTGATCGGCTGTGAAATTCTTAAAACAGTTGGTTTGGAAGGTCTTCCAAAGGTTTGGTAAAATTTGGAGAGCAAAAAATTTTTGATTTTTGTGTTTGATTGGAAAATATGTTTTTCTCTCTGCAGAGTCCAATATTTTCAGAATTTGGTAGGTTTAGAATTACCAATCAAATTTGCTTTGTTAATTCATATTTAATTTGTTTAAGGTTTGATTTCATATGAAGGGCTTATTTTATTGTCATTTCATTGTGCAGGGATTTGGAGAAGAAGATTTGCAGCCAGAAAAAAAGAAAAGTAAGTTTTTCTCTGTTGAGCAATTTTTATTTGAAGATAAACAAATATAATGCATAGAAATGTTGTCAACATCTATGTAACTGGATTAAGCAAAATAATATACTGGGTGACTAAGAAAGCTAACCCTGTTTGCCGGGCTGTAGCTAGAAACCCATAAGGCTAGCAATTTTGAATTGTATATACTTAAAATAATGTACAAAGAGCAAACTTAGAGTTTGGAATATCATCCAGTCACCTGAATGCATGTTTACATGTTCCAAACTGGAAATAAAAACACCCCTCATCCATGAGCTTTCTTGTCAATTTAAAGGAACTCCATTCATTTCCAGTCCGGTCGACAATTTGACATTAAAATGATGTGCTTGATATTCACTGATAGAATTCCTCAAGTTGATATAGGAGCAAGCAGTATAGGAACAATTTAAAATTGCTAGCCTCATGGATTTCGAGCTATAACCCTGCAAACGGGGATAGTTTTTTTTTACTCTCCAATGCTATAGTTTTGTTTGCTTTATGTTCTTTAGCAAAAGTAAGAGCAATCATATCTGATGACGATGATGATGATAGTGACGATGAGGAAAGTGCTTCAAAATCCAAACCAGAATCTGTTTCACGTGATGACGAGGAGGAGGCTGCGCAGGAGCTTGGAAAGATTCCTATGCCTGAAGATGAAGAAGATAGCAGCGATGATAATAGACCAACGTCAGAGTAAGTAATTTTTTTCTGTTAGACTTTAGTACATCACATGGATTACTGTTCTGTGTATGTTACTCTTTTTGCTGTTGCTTAACAAGTAAGCTGTTTTGTTAAAGAAATACCTTTTTTCTCGGAGTGTTTTTCACAAGAGTCCCCTGGTACCTAACTGGTGGGATAATGTAAATTGATTGCACACTTTCAATTAAATTCCGGGAAAGATTGTGGTTATGTTCTTTTTCCAAATTTTTGGAGATTCAATGGAATATTGGCTCAAGATTTTTCATTTTTGGTCGAACCAACAAAAAGTCAGAAAAGCAAAGTAGGTAGTTATTTCAGAAGCCTCCCTGGAAACGAATTTCGCGAGAGTCTTGCAGTAAGTATGTTGATGCAAAGTCAAAATTGCAGCTTTTAGAGCCAAGCATTAGGATCCTAGAAGTAGCTTTCTCTGACACCTTGTCTTGATGCTATTGTGGCTAAGGTTCAAACATTGGTTGTCTAATTATCCTTTGCTCAATCATCCTTACACTACACTGCGCCACAACACCTTCAATTGTTGTCTGTTAGTCTGCTATTTACATATGGCTAATGCTACAACAACGCTAGCAGTTTATTTATTAAGGAGTCTTCAAATGTATCAAGCTCATAATCTTTTGCCTACTTTTTTTGCAGTACAATATCTGATTTTGACATAATGATGCAAAAGAAAAGGGATGTAAGTGATGTCTTGGAAATATTTTGTAGTTTATTTATCATTTTTGTTAATTTTTAATTGACAAATTTGTGAGTTGTTGTACAAATGGGTTGTTAATGTTGATAGAATTGCTGCGAACACATTATATGATGCTGTGATGCAGTGCTATCACATTCCAGCCAATCACATTATGATTGTCTAAAATTAAAATCTTATGAAATTCACAACTCTGGATATGATACAATTGACATCTCGAACTCTTACGGGAAGTTGAAATCTCTTCAAGATAGATAATGTTCGAACTAACGGGCAGCTTTTTATAAACAAAGCCAAGCGTGGGGGAAATGGAACTGTTTTCGAAATGGTTGTAGAACTAGAACTTAAGAAACTTGGCGCAATAGTCTGCTGAAGAAAATTAAGAAACTATACTAGAACTTAAGAAATTTGGCAATTTTTTTACGGAAGACATAAATAGTTATACTTTTGTTATTATTATTATTATTATTATTATTATTATTATTATTATTATTAATATTATTCAAATCTTTTAACCTTACTTACAATCAAAACGGAAGAAATTTACGTATAAATTTTCTCTTTGATTGGACTTTTTTGAATTTGTACCTGATTTTGGTTGTGAATGATACTGACAAAATTTACTTAAATACAACTTGATTAACATTAGTAAAAATTTGAAATTAAGCGAGGGAACAATAAAAAAACAATTAAATTCACCAATTAGTGGTAATATTTCACCCTGGCTGTGGTATACAGGGCTTCTTCAGAGCAACATTAACGGACAAGAACACAATTTTTTCATTTATGAGAAATTTACGATTTCAGGTAGTACTGAAGTTGCTTAATTTTCAGCCAAAATTTAGAAATCAACTTGCGTAAATGATTGCTCAAGCCTTGGTCAAACGATCCAATATTTTTGCCAACATTCTCGCCAACATTTCATCCAACATTTGTTGGCCCTTGTTGTAAGATAGTGAAGAGGTGGCCAAGCGAGCTAACATGTTCGCCAACATTTCACTCAACATTTGATGACTCTCGCATTTGAGATCTGGGGCCTAGTGCAACAAACCGGCCAATATCAAAGAATTAATATGCAATAATCCGCGAACGATGATTCTAAAATGTTAGGTTACACAACATTTTTGAATCATTTCAAACTTTGCCCAACATCTCACCAACAATTGTTGGGTGACCCAACAAGTGCAAACATGGTGGCCAAACGATCCAACATTTCTCCCAACAAATGTTGGCGAGAATGTTGTGTTGTTTGGCCAGGGCTTTAGATGTTTAGTATTGGGCTTAAATAAATATTGAAAATAGTACTGGGAGTTTAAAATAGTATGATTGAATAGTACTGGACTTAATCAGTCCATTTCCCGTTTCAGCACAGTTGCTCATATAAATTTAACTTACAGTTTTTTATTTAAAAAATGAGTTTATTTGATTTGAAAGTTAGTTCATTTTGTTTTCTTTTTATCCACAGGCTATGAGCAACAGGCGAAGAAGAAAAAGGGTAAAGTACTGTTTCTACAATGTTTCTTTCTTTTAAGCTTTCAGGCCTGTACAGGGTTTTTTTTTAAATTTGGAACGTTTACGATATTTTTTTAGAATTGGGAATATTTAAGATTTAATTTTGGATTTCTTTTCCCGTTTCTTGAAATATTAAGAGATATAATCTTAGATGCTTGCATTGTTAGGTTCACTTTTGCACTTTGTAGTTTTGTTATTGACAGTGGAATTTCGTTTTTGAGAAATAATTTATGGAAAAATGGATTAGTAATCATGATTATGGCACAAAAGTTTAACAATTAGAGCTACATGTTCTATCTATTGTCCACAGGAAATTTTGCTAAGTACTAGATGTATGAACCGTTTCTGTTCTGCACTTTTGTCACGTCCCTTATGGTTGATTTGGAGGGCTTCTTGAAAACCAGCTGAAGGGTATTGAAAAACTGGCTCCGTTCGGGCCTACCACCATGTTTTTGCAGTTCCAATCACTTCACAGTTTTGCTGTCACAGAGCGATTTCTCTTGTTTACGATTGGATACTTTTGTGTGATTACTGTAAAAGCGCGGTTACTTTTTTGTATTTGGTGAACCGTTGATTGTCTTCTGGCACTTAGCAAAAAACAGTTAGATTGTAAATATATTTTTATTTTTATAATAGGCCCGTCGTAAACAAGACAAATTTTCGAACTCTAAAAGCCTTGAGTCAATTACTGTCTTATTACTGATTTTGTAAGACTTTAAAATTAGTTTTTGTTTCAGTTTATGCGAAGATGTTTCAAAACTGTTCATGTTTTGCAATCCAACGTTAAATTTATTCCATAACTGGGATTCCATAAGCTTATCAAAGTTTTTAATTTGAATTAATTTTCTTAACTGTGCTGCTTGGATTTTCTACTTTCTTCCAAATGAAAACAATCATACATTTTATCGGTTTACCCTTTCACGCCCGTGTTTATTTAAAATTAACACGCAAATCCTATCTAACTTTCGTTTTTCAGGGGGTAGCACATTACCAACTATGTAATTTTTTAAAATGAACTAACGATGCAACATCTGAAATTGATATAAACTCCTGTCTGCATTAATCTTTTCACCCCGGGAAGGGCTAGATGTCCCTCTGACAGCCAACGTAGAACGTCATATTTTCAGGAGGTAAATAGGGGAAGAATTTTATATTGATTTTAAATATTTCAAAGTAAGTTTATCTTATAATTTAAGTTGGTTTGCATACACAACCCCCTAAAAATATATATATTTCATAGGATTTGCCTTTAGAGCAGAAATGAATCCGGGCGTGAAAAGATTAACCTCCTGAAAATATGACGTTTTTATGTTGTTTAGCAATGAGCCATATTGTCCCTCCCGGGGTGCAAGGGTTAACGAGTCATTACTTCAAGGTTAAAGACACACTGTTGTTGATGCTATTGGCTAGATGTGAGAATGAAATTACTCACGAAAGATCTGCTTTTTATTAATAATCAAACCTTCATGCTTCAAGGTTATTCTTTCTTCCTCAAACAAAAAGAATCAGATTGTTATCAAGCCATGAATTTCAATGTGCATCGAAGTAACTGAAGCTTGTCTAACTTCTATACATTTTATCCATTTTCATTTTTTTATTTACCCAATCAGTTTTTTGTGCCTTTAAACTTATTTGAATATTTTGCAGGATTTTGATATCATCAACGATAATGATGACATAATAGCTGCAATGATAAAGACCATGAAAGATGCTGCTGAGGTACTTAATAATTTTATTGCTCTTTTAACATAAAATATTTTTGAATTCATTTTGCAATGACAACGAGACATTGCTTTCTTGCAGAGAAATATTGTCAGCTACTGTTTATGCGAGAGCAACACTGTAGCCGACATTGTTTTCTTCCTTGTATTAAGTTCAGTTTGTGCTGTGTGCCACCAGGATTTGCACGATGAGGGGGCAAGCTTTCCCGACTGGGGGAATAAGCAATTTATGGCTAGAAATTAGTCATATTAGCCTCTACTTTTATGTGACAGTTGCTTAGTTAGGCGGTGTAGAATGAACTTTCCTTTATTTACCAACTTCCAGAATATTTTTCATATGAAATTCCCGACAGTGTCTTACTTTTCTCCGACGGGAGCTTGGCTAGCCCCTTTTGGTGCTACCATTCAGTAAATGTTTTTAAGACAATTTCATTGTTGTTGTTCATACAGGAAGATCGCATGCTGAATCAAGCAGGAAGAGCAGCCACAAAAAAATTGAAAATGCTTGACACTGTTGTATCACATTTGCATAAGTAAGTAAATCATTTTATTTTTATTTAGCCACAAACGCATTGCTTTCTTCTTGTTTTGATAGCAATTATTTATTACAGTATAACAATATCAAAATATTTTTGTGATAATTATAACAATTAAAGTGAATCAATATATCTAATTTTTGCATAAGGCGTTAAAAAATAGCAAAAGTGTACAGATCCATTTTTTCGAGCAAGTTGGCTATTATGGAGGTTTAGTAAAATTTTGAGATATTGTATTTTTGCTTCTTGAATTGGATTTTGCAAGCAAATTTTAGTCTGAGAACAAATTTTTATATTTTTACATACTCTTTTGTCAAGTTATATATATATATAGTTATTATAGGGATTTGGCCACAAACATTTTGTTTAATAGGACACATTTTGTCTTGATGTCCTTTCCCCGGTCAAAAATCTTACAAATTTTGAATGCAATAAAAACCGCATATAAGAACATTATGTTTTGAAGGTGAGAAGCCTACCAAATGTTCTTAATTTTGAGAATTAAAAATGCAATATCTCAAAATTTTGACAAATTTTTTTAATGGCATCTTTACATGGAAAGGGTGATTAGAAATGCCAACTGTTTTTTTCTCTTCTGTAGGTCAGACCTTCAACACACGTTTATAGACGGTGGAGTTTTACCTGTTATGAAGGTATGTATTTTATTTTTAATGTTAATTCAATTTTACTTGGGACGTTTAGATCCTATTCTCACATGACAAATGCACAAAACTGTCAGGATTAAATCGTAGAAGCAAAACAAGTAGGTTTTTACTAATGCAGTATCGTAAACCTCTGATTATAAGCCCCCAAACATAAGCCCCTTTATTTAAGCCCATCCATTTTCAATTACTCTGGTCATTCTGTATGTAAGCCCCCCAAATATAAGTCCCCCATAGTAAGCCCATCAATTTGCAAACACTGATTTCCTATTTTTGTTGTTTTTATCTGCATTTTATCTGGATATGTTAGTATTGATCGTGTCTTTCGTTTTTTCGTTGATCGTGTCTTTCATGTCAGATATTGATTATTACGATACTTTTGTGTGTCTTTCGTTTTTATTGCAATAGTTTCGTGTGTCTTTTGTTTTTATTACAATACTTTCGTGTCTTTCGTTTTTATCGCAATACTTTTGTGTGTCTTTCGTTTTTATTACAATAGTTTCGTGTTTCTTTCGTTTTTATCGCAATACTTTTGTGTGTCTTTCGTTTTTATTACAATAGTTTCGTGTGTCTTTCGTTTTTATCGCAATACTTTTGTGTGTCTTTCGTTTTTATTACAATAGTTTCGTGTGTCTTTCGTTTTTATTATAACATTATCACTGACAGAAGACCTCATCGTTATATAAATCCTTCCGCATAAGCCGATCAAGTATGCTTTCGAACGTATATAATATATAACATATTTATATATTTATCTAAGCTTACCCTATTACCTCGCATATAAGCGAATGCGCTTTTAACTGTAATTTTACGATTTCAAATCTACAAACTCAGAGCATAATGGCGCATGTGCCAATAAAGTAAGTTTTGTTTTTCACAAAATTGTGACACAAATATATAGTATATAATATGTATGTTTGAAATCATGTTTGGTTTGATATCATTGTTGTTTTGTTTGTTAATTTCAACACAGTAATCTGTTTCGGAATTCACCTGGACGTTCCATGCAGTTATTACATAAGAGAATGCTTGGAAGAAGTAGAAACTGGATTTTGGAATACATAGTCATGTACAATAGTTGGAAATGGTTTGAAATAGAAGCGAAACCTGTGTCACTGATAGTCAAGTTGTCCTTCCATTTAAGTTGTGATGTAGGTGCAGTGCGTTTACATCCAGATATAAGCGAAGAGCCTTTATCCGTAGTGCGCTTTTATGTTAGGTAAAAGGGTATATGAAAGAAAAACCGTAAGCTTATATGAGTTTACAGTATTTCTTTTTGCTATTTTTCTGTTATGTTTTGTTGCTGTTTTCTGAGAGCCAATGCTTGGATTTGTTGGAAAGAAACAATTTTATTTTAAAGAAGCAAACTTTGGATATTCTTTACCAAATCATTAATTTCACTGTTCTATTTTTTCCTCTCTTCTTCTTTACTTCTTTTGTTTCTATTACTTTTTGTCCCATTTTCTGTTTCAATTTTTTATCCAGTTTTGGTCCTTTACCGGCCACAAAATCTTACTCGAGATTTTTTTAATCAAAACGGAAGAATATTTAGTCCTGAAAGTTTAACAAGAAGGTTTTGCATCAAACAAGTGAATTCTGTAAAACAATAAATTCAGTTCTAAATATGACAATTCAATTTGTCACTATAAAGAATAGATTTCACACCTTCAACCCAGTCAAGCTTATCGCAATAAACGAACCCATAAAGTTTTGCTTTCTCTGTTTATTTTAATTTGATTGAGTGCACTCAATAGGTGTGAAATCTATTCATTCAAATCGCAAATCGTATGTTCATATTCAAAACCACAATCTTTTGTTTCAACCCATTGTTGTCCTATTATGCTAATTTTAAGCCATAATAATTGAAAATATCCAGCCCGACTTCAGCATTCCACTGATTCTGATTTATAAAAAAGGTTTAAATTTATAAGTTATAGGAAGTTATAAAAAAGGTTTAAATATATTTTATTTTATAGGAATGGCTTTCTCCATTACCTGACAACTCTTTACCACACATAATGATTCGAAAAAGTTTCTTGAAGCTGCTAGAAGAGGTAAGTTTCATATTTCGTGTGTGATTAGATGAATCAGCATAAAAGAGTGAGCAAATAAAGGACTAGCCAGAGTGACCAGCGAGTGACCAAATAAATGATACCTGGTAAACCAAAAAAAAGTTTTGCTATTTGCTGGTGGGCTATCCGGAAAATTCTGCTCGTTGCCTGACCGTAAAAATAACGCAAACAGATTCCCCAAAGATTAACTTAATCTCCCAAAAAATAAAAATAGTGTGTTTCTTTGGAGAAACATTTTTGGAAAGATCACTCACTCTATGAATTAAATGCTTCCGCGTCTACATAAAGATCTGTTGGCGTAAATTAATGCAGCTTATTTATTATTATTATTATTATTGCTGCTGCTGTTCTCGTTGTCATTATTAAAATAAAATAAATAAACATTTATTAAAAAATATTTATTATTACTGTTATTATTATTAATCATCGTTGTTATTGTTATCATTATTGTCCCTATTGATGTGGTTATTAGTATTATTTATACTTATATTTATCATAGCTATAGTATACTTTATGTTTATACTAGTTGAACGAAGATGCATTAAAATCAAATTTTTGCCAGTTTTCTCTCTGTTGTAAAGACGGTAAGAACCCGCCACTGCAAAACCAGTTTTTGAAAATCAGTCTATTTGGTTGTTAATATTTTGGCAAATTATTTTACTTGGGCTGAAGTATGCTGCAAGTAATATGACAGAAAAGTAATATCAATACACTTCAATTTATGTCAAAAATGATTTCCATCATGGAATAAACGTTGTCAATCAATTTCAAACATGCAGTGTGTCCCAAAAGAATTGTTTCCCGTTTATTCAAAATTAACATAAAGTTTACACTATGGTCTCACTTCTGTTTGGTAAAATCCTTGATACCTTGGTGCCTAATCAATAGCGTAACCTTTGGTCCAATCCTTACAAAAATCCATCAAAAAGTGTTATTAACAAGCATTAACAAGTCATTAACAAACAGAAATCCACTGAAATTGAACTAAATTGCTTTTTTCCATTTTTGAGATGAGAAATGGCTTGCTTGAGGTTGATGTAAACAAGCTCCATTGTTTACTGGAATGCAACAAGAACTGTATTTCCTTTAAACTCATTTCAAATTAAGGCTTTTATGTGTGAAAGTATTTCTTTGATAAAAATTTAAAAACAATATATTTTATTTCCTGTTAAAATTTCAATAATTGCTAGAAATAAAAACTTCTATTTCACATCAACCTGGTTGTGTCGTTTCTTGTGTCAAAATTCGGTTTTAGGCTCAGATTGTTTTTCGACAAGAACTTTTAAATCTAATTTTGTAGCCATTCATGAAGTTATAAACTGGGGAATTAAATTACACTATGTTAAGGCGCAGTCCCTGTCTTGTGTTTAGTTATTACTGGTAAAACGGGAACCATTTTTTGGGACACCCTGTATGTTAATTTTTTAACT
>JAYJMH010046382.1:0-14256 GCA_036873815.1 Phacellophora camtschatica
AAAAATCAAACAACTATATTCATCTCTACAAGCCTGTTTCGTGATTGACTCACTCTTCAGGAGATGTTGATGTTAATGTTATATATACAAATTATATAAATCCATCGACAGCCTCATCAGTGAGTTAACAATTAGTTTTCAGTATTTGTGTAGCTTTTTTCCTATAAATCCTTTTCCTTTATTGTTCTAAGAACAATAATCCCACTAATCTGCAACAGTTTCCGACGGCACTGGCATAGAATCGTCGTATGTAAATAATACAGTGAAACCAGTACAACACTACAGTAATAAAAAAAATACAGTAATATAAGAACCTACATTATCAAATTCAACCTCACAAGGTTCTTGATTTCAGCTTGATAGCTCCGAGGGTGGAACTTAAAGTACAAAATTTTACTTGGAACATCGATCTTCACGACTCAGTTAATAAAAGTTTTCATTCTGAGTACAATGCCGGAAGCATTTCAGGAAAAAAGGGGCAGAATCCCCAAAATAAGGGGGGGGGCAATGATAAAATTAAAGAATTCAACTGTTTTCTTGCGAGCAAGTTGCCCTTTGCCCTCTTCTTCCAGCATCGCTGCCAATGAATGCAGGAATGCCGATGAATGCAGGTTCTTAAAAGTGGACGGCTCTCGTATGCGGGTTTTTACTGAAGTCACCGTATCAAACACAATTCTCTTATACATTTCGATATTTCAATTTAGAAACTGGCTTTGCAAATAAACGCAGATCAAAAAGATCAGTTGCAAATTTTTCCGAAGAGCATTAACAAAGATTAACAGCAAAGTAAAAATAAAGACTCGAATAAAAGAATTAATCGAGAGGCAGGAAAAGTAAACAGGTTCTCATAGAAATCAATCTCATCCCGTTACGGAGTACAAGGCTAATGTCGGACAGCCTATTTGAGTTGTAAACAAATCTCTCCTAAGCATCTGTTGGCGTTTTGTTTCAAAACACAATAATCTTGAAGAATACAGGGGCAGGTGTTCACGTTTGGTTCAGCTTATGCGAAAATTCTCACAGATAAAAAATATAATATATGTCATATCAGGGGATTCGTGAGGGGAGAGAAAACATTGGGATTTTCCGGCAAAGGAGAAAATGTGTAGCTGTTGCTATATATGGATGCATAGAGAATAATGGATTGGAGTGGAATAATATTTGCTGAGTGATAATGTGACCTGTTATGTGTGCACTGGCTTACTGGCCAGAAAAGTCACGATGTTTACAATTAGAAATTGAAAAACCCATTTCTTTACATATGGCAAACTTTCAGTAACAGGCTGGAACCATGAACGGTGCAATGTTTCAACAGCAACAAGCAGGTCATGTGCCAGGGAAAGGAGTCGATGCATTCGCTACCAGTTGACCCCTAAAAGTCCCCAGGTTTGCAAAGACGTTGTGGAGGAGCCTTGGAATTAATAGTTAAGTCTTTGTTTGAATTTGATACGAAAGGCTTCAATTCAAAGTTTGATACCTTGTTTGCCAAAATCTACAAAATAATCACTGAGTTATACTCAATGAGCAACTAGGCGAGCAACTAGCATTGTGAGAGGGCAGGAATCAGATTATAAGCGAAAGGCACTGTCTCCAAGATGCCTAGCATATCCAACATCGTAACAAAAATGATTTCAAAATAAGGGGAAATCCTTGGTTTTGGGGAAAAGGGCAGGGGGTTCAGACCCCCAGGACCACCTCTAGTTGTGCACCCGGAAACCAAAAATAGAAGAATTCTTCTTGCTGCAGTCTGCTGATAATGCTACATTATGGCTTTGAGAAATCGATCCAGCTCAGGGCTTACTCAATAGATTTTGGCAAAGGTATCAAACTTTACGTTCAAACCTCTTGCCTTAACTTCAACAAAAACACAATTAACCTTTTGTTTCTTGCACCGCCAGTGAAAGTTTCTTAAAATATATTTTGAAGAACGCATGCGTCTTGGAGACGACAACAGTCGCACCGGTATAGAGTGCTATTAGAGGCCCCAAGGGGACTGTTAACCATCCTGCAATGAGCAGAGTTAAAGTATTTTTGGGAGAATACACTTACTCCTTGAGTTGCAAGCAATCACAAGTTTATAAATTTAGCTTTGAGCTACACTTGTTACAAATATATTTTGCCTAGACTTTCCATGGTCCGTCACTACATGCTACTTCTCTTCTTCGCGGTCTTGCGCCCGGCTATCTTTCAAGCCTTTTCAAGAAACATTTTGCGCGTGATATCAGTATGAATTTACGCAATGCCACTGCCGATGTCCTTGTTACAAGGATGAAAACTTGCAGTGGGCAGAAAGCTATATCTTTCCGGGGTACAAAAACTTGGAATAAATTGCCTTTGGATGTCAAACAAGCACCCTCCCTTAGCATTTTTAAAAGTAGGCTGAAGAGCAATTTGCCTCTCTCAGCCTTCCTCTATTAATTTTTCATTTTTTATATTGCAAACATAGAAATAATTTTTAGTAAATTTTAGGGTTTATCTTTTTCTGTGTACAGGGCAGTTTGGAAAGCAATTTTTGTATATAATTGATAACTTTACCCTGTTTAGATAAATTAAATTAAAATTTAGTGCCTTAGTTAGGAGACATCCATAAAGTATGTACGCACTAGTAAGACTATTTTTTACCCCCTTCCCTTTGTGCACAAAAGGAGAATAGAAGAAGCTGACAATAACAAAAGATGTATGCTGTCGGCTTGCCTCTCCCTCCGTGCGTTCGTACTTTATAGACGCCCCCTTAGGCCAAATGAAATATGATTTCCATGCCACAAGAAATTCAATTTTCCAAGGTCGCAATCATCAAATATTTACTACCATATTTTAACCCTTTTAACGGAAAATTTCCTTTATTTCTAATTAACGAATAATCCTACCTAAATACTTTTTCAGGGGATAGCACTTACAAACCAACTTAATTCAGAAAATAAACTTACGGCAGAATAAATATAAATTTCTGTCTGCATTTACTTTCTGAAAATATAAAATCGTTTATGCTGTTTAGCAATGGGCAATATAGTGAAGGGGAAGGGGTTAAAAGGTATTTAGGCCCTTAAATACTGCAGACTACAATTAGGAGCGCTAGGAGTACATGCACCTTGCACGAATAAATTCATCTGCGAAGAAAATCTAACAAAAATTCCATGGAAACACGCATAAATAAAAAATAAAAAGACGAAAATATTTTGAAAGCTTGTCGAGCGAACTCTGTGCAGAAATCAAAGTCTTTAACTAGCAGGTGATAGCAGTGCTGAGACCCTTTACAAATGAAAACTAAGTTGGTTTTACAAATATAATATGTGGTGTTTTATTTGACAATAATCTTCGGATCTACCTTCAATCTGTTCAGATTTATACCTCAATCATAAGGATTAGAGAAAAAAGAAAAACGGGGGGAAATTATAGAGAAAATTAGAGAAAATTGTACAACTGAAGTTATGATAACTCCACCCCGAATACAATTTTAATAATTTGTGTTCTAGCCGCTAAACGTAAAGAAGATCAATATGATTCAAACCTATCCAAAATTAGACTTAGGCCTTGGGGCATCTCTAAGTCAACATTAAAATCAGTCCTAAAACATGTGCCATTTTGAAAATCCACACTGCTTAATGTTTTCAATATTCACCCTTTCCAAACATTAAGGGAACATTAAAGAGCAGCAGTATAATTTAGACAGCCACCGAAAAATTATGAGTTGGCACTGGCATTTTTAGCACTTTGGCACTGGCATATTTAGCTAAACAATAAAATCAGCTAGTAACAATGTTTTTTTTCGAAGAGATTTGCTGTGTGGGCTCGAATAAACAGCTTTACATCTGCATAAATTTACGAAAACAAGATCTGTACAGAATTATTCTCCTTGACCCGCCCACGTTTATGAATCTTTTATGAAAAAACTTTTGCCAATGAACCTTATCAAAAAGGAGTTACTTGATACTACACCCTATTTTGAAGAATGTTCTGTTGAAACCATACCCCAGTTTCTGGAAAATATCGAGACTCCAAACCCACGCTTGAAGGCTGCACATTTAATGTTTTTATTCTGTTCAAGTGCCTTACTCAAATTAATCTTCGCGCCCCTCATATTTTCACGACTTTAGTTTTCGGCCACCTGTCTCTCAAACCTCAAACCCCGCCCCTTAATTTCGCGCACATGCCAAATAAATGACAAATGAAAGTTTTGCGCCCCTTTAATATAACGTATTACGTTGCTTAACAATGGGCCATATGGCTCTTCCAGGGATAAAAGGGTTAACGTAAACTGAAGCCGATGCGCAGTTGTAACTATCGCTGCACTGGAGCAACCCTGGGTCTAAATAAATGCATCTCAACAACTCAAATAGTTTTACTCGTATTTATTTAACATAAACGTAAAACGGTCTTATGCATGCGTAAACTTTCCACAATCATTATATTCATCGCCGCACTCTAACCTTAACGTTTCATCACTAAATCCCGTTCTGGTCCAGGCCGTTCTAGTCCAGGCCGTTCTGGTCCAGGCCGTTCTGGTCCAGGCCGTTCTGGTCCAGGCCGTTCTGGTCCAGGCCGTTCTGGTGTAGTCCGCTCAGGGTGGTGTCAACAAGTAAACCAAAACGCCAGAGGGCGGCTCGTTTAACGTGTTTAGCTCTAACCTACGACTGATGGATTTACGGTTAAAAACTGTTTTTTTCTTCTACTGGTATACGATTGATTCGGTCATAGTTGGAACATTTGATCGACGCTACCATGACTAAGGAGACAATTAAGGAAAACAATGAAAGAACAAAAAATAAATCTAAGTATGGGAATATCTCATATCTCTCCTCCGCAGTAGAAAGTAAAGTCTGCACGCAGGCTAATAGCTCTGTGCTCAAAGATTTTTCACAAACATTGCAGGCAGACAATTTATACACTCTCCTCCGCAGAGACTAACTTACTTCAAATGAACCGAACGAACGAACGAAAACGAGCGCGCAGACTTGTTGATGAAGGGGAATTGTTTTGATGTATCCTTCAATACACTCTTTTTATCTAAGAAACCAACCGATGAGAAACTCGTCAAAAAGCTAAGAAACCTTCAGCATTGGAACTCAGATTTTAACCCTTTCACCCCGAAAGGGACCATATGGCCCAGTAACAAACAACGTAAAACGTCATATTTTCAGGAGGTAAATGGGGGCAGAATTTTATATAAATTTCAGATATTTCAACGTACGTTTATCTTTTGAATTCAGCTTGTTTGCATGTGCTACCGAATGCAAAATAAAATTTGCATAGGATTTGCCTGTTTAGCAGAAATAAATCTGGGCGTGAAGGGGTTAAGAAACCACAGCATGTTTCAGGTCTTCAATTTGTTCATAGTTGCTGTGGGATTACTTTACTACTGATCTAGTCCAAAACAGTTAGTTTATCTACTTAACAATTTCACCCCGAGAAGGGCCATATGGCCCATTGACAAACAACATATAACGTCATATTTTCTGGAGGTAAATGAAGGCAAAGCTGTATATTAATTTATTTATAGTAATATTAATTAAGCTGGTTCCGATCTTCTATACCCCCTGCAAATTAAAACTTGAATAGGATTTGCCTGTTTAGCAGAAATAAATCCGGGCGTGAACGGGATAAGGCTATGGTAGCAGGCAAATTTCTCACCCGCCACACATGTAAAAATCACTGTTTCACCTAAAAAATAGATGATTCTCCTTTTTTCAGCCTAAAAATGGAAAAGAGCCCCAATTTAAGCGAAAACGGGGCCCCTATTTCCAAATCTGAAAGAGGCCGAGCGGCAGCAGAAGAAAAGCGGGGTTGATTGTTGAGTAAACAATTAATTGTTGAGAGTTATAGCCAACTATTTTCACACATTTTTTGATTAATAATAAAGAACGACCTGAAAAAGGTGGGGCGGAAGTGTCCACCCCGTGTTCAGGCCCCTGCATTGCAGTTTTAGATGCAGAATTATTTTCGTACATATAAATCGTTACTTCATGAAATTTATGAAATTATTGTCGTTCGTTCTGTTTCGAATGTTTCATCCATACAGATGCAGGTAAATTCCTGTCCAATGTACAGATTAAAATTCTCCTTTAGTTTGGATCTTACAATGAATGTGTTTGTTTCATTTTGGATCTTATAATAATGAATGTAATTAATAGTGTATTTGATCCCCTGCTAATTTCTTTAAAATTGCATTATCTTCAATCGCGACATAGGGCCTTTTAAGGGTATCTGAATTCCAAAAAGCACAAATATGTACATATCGTTGAGAAGAGATAAATATTTCATGGAAAACACGATCAAACTCAGTCGTAAACTGCGTGGAAAACGGTTGAGAAACCTCGCAGAATCCTCGTGATTGCGAGCAAACATTGTGAGATGACAAACTAAAAAATATTATCGAACGAGCCTTGAGGCCTGTTCGTGGTATAACAAATATATATCTTTGAGTAGAGCTAAATGTTTCATGAAAAACACGATCAGGCTCAATCGCAAGCTGCATGGAAAACGGTTAAGAAACCTCGCAGAATCCTCGTGGTTGCGAGCAAATATTGTGAGATTACAGACTAAAAACGAATGAAAATATATACGCATTTCAAAGACAATTTTAAAAATATCATTGCGTGTTTGGAAAATAAAAATTGCACACAAGTTTGTTCTTATGAGAATTGAAAGGTTGTGTTTATCAACAGGATTCAAAATGCTCGAACAATGTTAGAAGAACTAAGGAAATTTCATTTGCAAACAAAGCCGTCTTAAAAACAAAACTAGAACAGTGTATGTTATATGTAATGTAAAATATAAAAACTACAGCCTTGTCAAAATCCAACAAAATCATACCTTAAAATAATTCCAGTAATTCTTACGCAATTTCGTTCCCCAGGGGGGGGTACACATCCCACGGTCGGGAATGTGCCAGGGAGGCTTTTAAACACACCCGCACCACTATTTAACATTCAAATTTTTGAGTATTTCGTGGCACGGGTATGTGCCGCCGATAAGGATGGTTTTGAAGACACTAAATTCTCTAAGCATAGGTACGATTTTTGGCAAAAATTCTTCAATGAATGTTTGGTTAGATATTAAAAATTACTCCTAATGGTAGATGTGTTGGAATGAAACACAGCATTAGTTATAAGTATACACGAAATTTAAAAACATTAAAGATGGGTGGGTTTATAAAATTTCAGCGGCACACTCCCGCTCGACCATGTAGGACGTGTACCTCCGGAATAACAAACGAAAATATTCCAAGTAATCAACAAATAATTGTGGCTCTTTTGACCACTGTAATCTCATGTCATGTTTTTTCTAACTACAATTTTATTTACCAAAAAAGCTAGATTCGATAAATATTTTATTTATCAGAAAAAATAAGTCAATTTAAATATATCATAAATTTATAATAAATGTAATTTATTTATTATACATGTATATATTGTACATATTTAAACAAGATAATTACACACCGGGTGACTCAAAACAGAATTTATCTATTTGAAATTTGACTGATATTTGACTGATATTTGACTGATATCTAACGATAAAAGGTTTTTAACTAAATATGTATGTATTTAGAAAATATCGATAAGAAGTTCCCATGAAAATTTTTTTTATCTAGCTTGCCTTTGCCAGACTTGCTCCAAGTCTATTTCTTAACTCAGTAGAAAAAATTAAACTTTTATCTAAAATTTGTCCCTGCGGGGGGGAATCTTCTGTGGAGGAAAAGGCGACCCGCCCTTCTTTATTTAATTCTTTTAATTTTCCCTCACAGAGAGAATTTCTTTACTACATAGAATTTTTTTTACTACATTCTTTCTTCACTGAATTAAGAAATAGACTTACTGCAAGTCTAGCCTTTGCCTGGTGATTTAACGACAATGCGAATCGACACTCGATTTACCGACAATGCGATTTTTTCATACAAGCAATACAGAGGATCAAACGGGTAAAAGTTTTTCGGATCACCTAGTAGATCTGTATATATATATATAAATATATATATATATATGTATTAAAAAATATTTGTCATTGATAATCTAATGAAAAGCATAATTCGTTACTCCCAAACGAGTTTGAAAAGCATGGAAATTAGTCATTGCATTTGAAAGAGTACTATATCTATGCATGTATAGAATGTATTGTGGACTCAAGCTGTACTATTAAAAAGCATCTTCTAAAAACAGGAAAAGGTGAAACATGATTATTATAAAAAACAAAAGATATATTTGATTGCTTTCAATTTCATATTCCCAGGGTCTGTCATTTTAAACTTATTTTGGATCGAGAAATTCATGGCTGGATAAATAGAATTTTGTTATTTTTACATTGCCACAGTTTGTTGACGTACTTGTGTTGTAAAAACATAAATGTTGCCTTGAAACCCATTGAATCATTGATTTTTACAGAACAGTATACTGCACATTGATAAAAAGATTTCATGTCATTGTTAATTAAATACACATTCCCGTGTGAAAAAAACAAGAAAAAATGTTGATATTGAATTAAAGAAATTTGATTTATAGCTGGCTTTTGTGGTTTATTTATAGAGAGTAAAAGAATTGAAATCTTATGATTTCAACTCAAACCCCATCTTTTACCCGGGAATATTTTTTACTAGAGTTAATAACATGATTTGAAAACAATAACAAAAAGAAAGAATTAGGCACTATTGCTCTTTAAAAAAGGGGCTATTCTCCCTACACCCCCTAGAGATCATCACTGCTTTACTAATAAGGGGCTAGTAAGCAACATACAACATACACCAACAAATGCATAAGTCATATACAGTACCAAGTGTGTCACGAAAAAGTAGCCAATTTCATGGGCTACCATAAATCATGTACTGGCCCAATTTCAATAATTCAGATTAGGGATGAAACTAGAAATACTAACTTGGGAAAGACTATTTTTGACAATTTTGAATATTTTTCTCTATTAGTTTTAGTAAAATAAATGATTTTCAAAAAACTCAATCTAAATAAGCTAAAAAATCAAAACATTTGATTGTGCCACAAAATTACCTCAGTAAAAATTGCCAAAAAATGTTCCAACTTCACTCAGCATTTTTAGTATTATTTCTAGTTCTAATCATTGAAATTGGCAAAATATACTTACAGCAGCCCACCCAGTGCACATACAATTCAGCTATATTCAATAATGGAAATACCTTTAGAAAAGAAACAATAAAACCACAAAAGCATACCAAAATGAAGACAGTTCAAAACTTAAGCCATGATAACCATAATACAGCCTGTAACAAGGACTTTGATAAGCATTCAAAAGATGCCTGGAATTATTCAAATGAAACTTTTCAAATAGCTTAACATCTGTGTAAATCTAATTAAAAATTTCAGGTGTGCAGATAGAGGCGCCTGCAGGAAGTTATATTAGAGTGGTTTTAATTTTATTTTGGACCATGCCCTTCATTTTTGCTATTAATGCCTGCCACACATCTAACCTTTTGAGAGGCAGATTGACAAAGGCAGACTACATGACACAGCTTTTAAATGAAAAACACATTTTCTTCTCAGAATGGAATATTATTATTAAAAGATGCAATTATGGATCAATTTTATTGTTTAATGCATACAGTAATAAAACAAGTACCCACATAATTTTGAATGGAACAAACTAGAACCTTATGAATTTCTCATTGCATTTAGATAAATCTGAAAATTGACCCTGAAGAGTATTGGAGGAGCAATTTTCCCCCTTTGCCCTCTTGCTGGTGCTTCTATGTACAGATGAGATAGACAGGGTTCAGTCTGCAGAGTATGTCTGTTTTTAATAACAGATCTTGGGTATGTAAGAATAAGCATTTTAATTTCCTTACATGCAACTTTTAGTTTTTAATTGTTTCTTATGTAGACAATAACGTGCTAAAATTCTTTTAAAAAGTTGGCAAAGAGACTTGAGTAATATCTAAATTACCCAACATTATCATCTGTTCTCTATTACTCTGAGAACGGCCGTGTCCCCCAATCTGAAACAGCTTCTGACAGCACTACACACCTAAGTTAAACCCCACCCCTGTGTAATGCTTCGCAGCTTATTGTGTACATAGCGTAATTCTTTTCTTATAACAAAGTATACGTATATTAGAGGCATGTGTAATACTGTTGTACTATTTAAGTGCATTTATGATGTAGCCTAAATACATGCATAATGCATATGTACATAATGTATGTAAATATTACTTAATTACACACACACAGTACATACTTAAATTATGTATTTCCTGAGGTTACACCAAGAAAAACTCTATTGCCATGGCAAGTATCCTGCTAGGCAGCTTTAAGCTAACTATTTAAGATCTTAGCACTCATTACCATATTTTCCAATCAAGAACAATGAAAATCTGTTTGTTTTCACTGCAGTACTGGTTGTGTGATGGATCTATTAAGAAACCTTCTTTTTAAAGTGTAATTGCATCTTGCATTTCTCCAAAAAGGATCCAAGGAAATGTGTCTATTCTTGGATCAAGGTTGACTTTGTTTCACTTATTATTTGTATCTATTGTACAAACATGCATGTTTTGCTGCAAAGCCTTTGGAAAACCAAAAAAACAACTTAATTTCAAACGGAATACTGCCCAGTATATTTATCAAGTGACATTTTTGAAAAGTAGTGAAAACAAACAGGTTCTGTCTCAATTCTCGAATTCACAAGACAGAGATTTCTCAAGGTATTTAAGCACATCATACAAATGCAGGGAAAAGGATCTAAAATTGAGTCAGTCCTTATTGTAAATAAAAGAATTTTCAAAAATTAAATTCTATAACAATAAGATGTTTTTAATATTTATTTGAACAGTTATTTGTAAATTTCAAAATCAACAATTAGATTCAAGAGTCACCCTTACTTAAATAATCAACTACTATGTTAAAGGATCACCCTCTGTAATAAAATATAAATCAAAGTTATATTTTAATTGTTACAATACACCTCTGAACTCATCCAAGCTATTAAAACCAAACAAACATAAATTGACAATCATTGTTTTCTTGACCTGTCAACCAATATTTAAGCTGCATGAGTTGTCAACAAAGTTACTTTTGGCAAGATTAAATGCCACTGTATTACCATATAAACAATGGCTTGTCACTCAATCAAACATGCATTTGAGGAGGTGCAGTAATTTTCATTCATGAATGAAATGGTATTTGCCTGGTTTAACCTGCGGTATGGGATAGGAGGGTAGTATACGACGTCTTGAAAATGAACACACTTATAAACTGTAATCAGAAACGTGATAGACCTTGCATAACTTGTAAACAGTGAAGGAACTAAAATGGAAAAGAAACCTTTGAGAGATCTCAGACGAGATCTCATCTCAGAATTCAGCCCAACACCACACAAAAGCATAAATTTGCACATAAGTTTTATCTATCGCTTCAACTTTTGGTTGGGAAAACAAGATCGCTGTAAAAATTTATTGATATATTTCACTTTAATGCCCACTAAAAATAAGACTAAGCATGAAGCCATTCATTTCTTTGGGGATATTTTTGTGATTTTAGTAAAATTGCAGGGTTTCCAGTCTTTCGAGAAAACCTGCAAAGTGAGATAAGAGTTTCATATAATAATCATATTTCATACCTCGTCTAATAGTAATTCAAAATTCTGCAAAAGAGCTCCCTTCTCGAGTTCTGTCTCTTTCAGTTTATTTCTGGTGTAGCCAAGACTATCTCGTGCCTCCCGTAGGGACTCAACAAGTTTATCCCGTTCGTCTAACATATTCACCATAAGCTCTTCAAAGTTGTTGTTTTCCATCGACCCTTCAAGGCCGTGATCAGCGTCCTCGCTTATTGTGGGCATTATATCACCACACATCATCATTGTAGATTTCCCAAATAGTCCTTCAACTTTTCGGACTTTGTTCTACAATTCTAGACAAATACATGCACCCAATAACCTTGGTATTGTGACGAATAGCGTAAGCAGCTCACATCTTTAGGTGCGATCACCGATTTAGGCCCAAGTTAGATCGGCAGCAGACAGCATGCAGCAAATTACGATACCTCAGCATGAATTGAGCTCTAACAACCAAACCTATGAAAAATCTTTCGAAAAATTCATATTCTTTACATTGTGCAAAAACAGTTTCCGTTTTCCCAACACTAATATGTCAAAACATTTTTAGAATAGATTCCAGTAAAACATTGCTGTGCCGTAAATAAATTTATCCCGGCTAACAGTCTAACCCTCATAATCGATAGACTGCTGACTAAAGTAGATTCCCTTGAATGTTATTATTCAATTCTGTCCAATCAAACAACGACGCTTCAATGACATGGCTACTTGCAACCTGTTTGGAAAGCCTTTGAAAAAGTTCGACACGGTATTTTGAAAATTTTCACAAAGCCTTTCAACATCATTCCTGGGAAATTTTCACCTAATTTTTTTTGGCAAAACGGCTGTTTTCAAGCTGTAGGTTTTGTTCTTGAAACAGCGAAGGGTGAGGTAAAAACGTAGAAAAATTCTCTTTTTGAAAATAGATTTCGCTCATCTTCAGCACTGTCCACTCGCAGTGGGAAAATCTGGGCCTTATGTTGCCTTTTTGGCAGTAGTATTGGCATTGGGATGTGCAGATTGGTACAAAAAACCACCCCCAAGCATATTCTCTATCGATCGTCTTTACGCATTTTGAACGCAAAACTTCGAATGTTTGTTACAGAAATCTACTAATTTCATTTTATTTTATATATACTCGTAGGCCTATTTTCATAGAACTTAAAAATTACTTTCTTGAAAATTTAAATCTTGAGTGTTGAAAAAATGAAGTTTCCAGTCGGGGAAAACATTGCCAAAAATTTTGGGACACACGCACAACCATTTTCACACAAGTATGTAGGTACACCCTGTAGTGCTTTCATGCGTGCATTATGTGCTTTCCTGCATGTATTCTGTCATTTCCTGCGTGCATTCGGTCATTTCCTGCGTGCACCCTGGTATGTTTTTTTCTCCTTTCTTGCATGCTGTGCTCTCCTTTGTGCATTCTCTGGTTTCATGCGTGCATTATGTGATTTCTTGCGTGACTTCTTGCGTGCATTCTGTCCTTTTCTATGTGCATTCTTTGCTTTCTTGCGTGCATTCTGTTATCTCCGGCGCGCATTCTGTTATTTCTGGCGTGAATTCTGTGCTTTCCTTCGTGCATTCTCTGGTTTCTTAATGCGTGCATTATGTTATTTCTTGCGTGCATTCTGTGCTTTCCTACATGAATTCTGTGCTTCCTGCTTCCTGCATTCTGTGATTTATTCCGTGCAATTTATGCACGAAACGCACGCATTCATTGAATAACTTTTCCGTTTCGTGACACCGTGACATTTCCTTTTCAAAAATAGAAGTTTATTCACAGCTGGCTGTCGCGAACTTCCATTCCACCTGACAAACTAAAAAATCTCTTCCATCCTCCAAGTCATAATCCGAACATGTCTTTTTTTGTCTTTCATTCGCTGTTTGTTCTTAGGACCGTCAAAACTCGGGATTCAAAAATGGTAAATAAACGAGAAAAAACAAACAAAGAAAGAGAAAAAACTTGAAAGAACTAAGGGAAAATTCTCTTCTTTTTAGTTTTCCATTTTTTATGCTTGCTTTCCGCATCCTTTATTCGAAGCTATGAAACCCAGGGAAAAACTCTCGAATTCGCCAGTCGATTTGTTTACATTTTGAAAATAGCTAAGCAATTCATAGTATTAAGATCACGTGTTAACAAATAGGTTATTTTATTGGATGATTTTAATAATGTAAACAAACTCACCATTAAAAGAACTCAAATCTGCCTTTGCATAAAAAGCATTTTAATGCAAACAGTGTCCTGACGCTGACGCGCCACGATGTGGTTTAGTGTGGTGCAAAAAGATAGCGTTTTGGAATCTGCAAACAGTGCACATGCTTATCCAAAAGAGATCAGCTCCGCTTTGCAAAGAAAGAGCTTCGTGCAAACAGTGTGCTAACGCGGATCGGTGCGGTTTAATGCAGAGACGTAGGAACCGGGGGGGCACCAGGGGCACGTGCCCTCCCCCCCACTTTTTTGCAAACATGGAAAAAGTGCCCTCAAATGTGCCCTTTTTCAATAAAATTTTTAAAAAATGTGCCCTTCTTTAAACACGAAAATGTGCCACTTTTAGTACCGAAAAAATAGATTAAAGGGCCCTTTTTCTCGAAGATTAGTAAAAAAAATCGCACTGTTACAATTTTGAAAAAATTGTTACAAGAAGTGCCTTTTTAAATGTTGAAAAAATTAACAAAAGTGCCCTTTTTCAATAAATGCCGTTACTTTAT
>JAYJMH010046393.1:0-14255 GCA_036873815.1 Phacellophora camtschatica
TGCAACTCAACCACCATACCAAGTCCCATTTCGTAAAGTCCCATGTCGTTGAGTCCCGTCCCTCTATTCTTTTGTTTGTATGTAGCTATTTCGTAATTGTATAGTTAGTTGCATTTTAAGTTTATGTTCTTCGTGTGAATGGCCCTGGCGGTAGTCATGATCTTTTGCTCCCCTTGGTATCGTTTTGTAGTATTGTATTCTAGCCCATTCGTAGTCTTAGGTAATTCGTTATTGTAAACTTTTAGATTAAAGTTATATAAGAAAAAAAGAAATTTAAAAAAAGGTACTTTGATACACCCCACCAAACCAACATGCTCACAATGCCCGTGTACCTCAACGAAAATGAGACAATACATAAGACCACATAAAATTAGAAGAGCCTTCTTTCACCACAGCCTAAATTTACCTTCAATACAAATTTTCTACCTCAATCATTTCTGGATAAGCCTTCCACTTATGCATGCCTTTTTTCACCTTTGTCTTTTTGGTTTTTTGGTTTTTTCCGCCTGAATTCTTTTCCTTTGCCTGCCAATCATACCATCTCTCGGTTTCTGCTGGATATGAATTTTCAAGTACTTTTTGATAAGTTGTTTTGGAATCTGAATCTAAAATAATTTCATTTGATTTGGTATTTACAGAGTGTATTGGGAGTGCACCTTGTTTGATTCGTTTTAAGAACGGAGTTTCTGTCATGTCTTTTTTTGAATTTGATTCCAATCCCTTTTCCTTAGATTCTGGTACTGCTGATTCTTTGGCAACATCATGCTGCAATAAAATTAAAGTAAATTAAAAACTTTTTAGTCTGTAAAAACAAATGTCTCAGTATTTAAAAGCAATCATACAAAAGTATTCTCTTAACCCTAGTCGTACGTACAGGGCTATTTTGATTTAATTCTGTAAGGGGGTAGGGCGTTTTGTGCCCCCCTCTTTTTCTCAGAAACGGCAAGAGATATAACAATGAAACTTACCAAATTGTTCTTTGGAAAATTAGCTTTTCAAATTTAACAATAGTAATTAATCAGTCACGCGAATCGTTGCTAGGCAACCAAAACACAAAGGAAATTTTGCAAATTTTCAACTTATCAACAAATGTCATTCTATTTCATTATTTACTCTACTGATTTACACGAAAATTGTGTTAAATTGTAGAAAAAATGTTTTAAGTTTGTTCAAAATAGATACTGTTAGAAATTTCCATTTTCTATTTTTAGAGCAACTAGCAATAAGTGTGAATGACATCATAGATATTAAATTTAGCTGATGTCAGCAAATATAAACAAATTATATATCAAATAAAAGTAATCATTAATAGCAGTCAAATGGTGCATGTGTTAGATAATTTTGACATATGAGTCGGAAGAAATGTAAGTTTTAACCTTTTCTTTGTTTACCACTCTCCAAATATGGTGCTATAATAATCCCCTGTGATCAAATTCAAAACAATGAATTGGCAATTAGATTTGACTGAAAGTCAACAAGATTTGGTTGTACTAACTAAAATGTTATTTTAAAGCAGCATAGAATAGTTTGGTAGGAGGTGTGAAAAACGCCACCCCCTGCAGTATGAATAGGGTTAATAAAAGAAAGTTCTATATTTTATAATTTTTCCATTTAAAAGTATGAGCAGAAGAAAAAATTGTTCAAATATAATTGCTGTCTTTTGCTTAAAACTTGTAAAATAAGTCAAAAACAAAAAGCAACAGACTTGTTCATAAATAATGTGGCAAAACAAGTTCACCTTATTTTCTCCTAAGAATGTATCTGTTTGACTTCCTCTGCCATTATTAACAGTTAGACTTGGTTTCTTTCCTTCTCTCAATACACTGTTAAGTTTTATTTGTTGCTGCCCAAAAGTGTGCTCTTTGATGATCATTTCTGCAGTATCTTTGCTAAGGAGAGTAATTAAATATTCGTCCCAAGTAAGTTGCGGTTTCTGACTTGCAAATGATTTAATATCTTTTGATTTAGACTCATTACTTCCCATAATATTTTCAGCACTAGGCTTCTGTTCTATTTTGGGCAGAGGTTTTGTTTTAGTATGGCTCGTTGAAACATCAGCATTTGATTCCCCAAAAAGACATGGACAGTGTCTCCTTACAGAGTATCTTGGATCATGTCTGCCTTGCAGGTCAGCTCCCTTCCTTTTATGTCTTTTTAAATCATCAAATATATTGTTTTTAGTGTTTGAAGAATAAGGTTTGGAGTTCTTTACTCTTTCCTGAAGTACATCATCTGAAAATGTTAGGCCATTACTGACAGTCTTCAAGTATTGATGGTTAATCCTTCCTTGTGATTTGTCTTTGAAAGCACCAGGCTGCTTTTCTGAAAGTTGTTTTAAAAGAGTAATCCCATCTGAAGTTCTAATATTGTCAGTTTCATGAGGATGTTTATCGTTCTGTGTAGCATTAAGCTTCACATTTTTAATGTCCAATACTTCTCTGCCAACGAAAGGCACTTGCACACCTTTTGCAACTGGAAACAAACTTGCACCTTTCGTGTTCATCTTTGTACCTGTGAAAAATAATTAAAACAAAGGTGAGGACATTTCTCAAGTCATGTCACCACAAGACAAAACCTGACACAGCCTTCCTTGAAGGGGGGGGGGGGGGGGGGGGCTTTTGACAAACGAAGAAAGTACTTTACATCGCCTGGCCTGGGTGTTTTAAAAGCAACATCCGAAAACAAAAACCACATTGATTTTTATTGCAGTTGTTTTCCAATCACACAGTTAATTTTAAATCAAATGAATATCATAGGCTAGTCTATATGTACCTATGTGCTTGCTTGCTTTCTTTTCTGTGATTGAAGGACGTCACTCTGTCGGCTTGGACGTTACCAAAAAACACACGACAACAAAAAAATGCTGTCGACTATTCGAAGAAAAATACGTCTGAAATTAACAATGCACGTTTACAAGCAAAGTCACTAACAAGTTATACCTTGACAACAACCTCTAAATAGTTTTGAATGAAAAACGCAGTTACCATTTGAACTTCATTAAAATTTCAGCAGCACCATTCAGCTGTGGTTTGCCGCCATGATTTGCTCGTTGCTTGGCAGCGACGCAAAAGCCACAAGGATACAAGTGAATTGCTTCCCCACAATAACAATTCTGAGCAAACAATAACAAGTTCGAAAAACTTTTTGAAACAATTTACGAAGGTTGAATGATGGTCACTGAAAAGTTATGAAAAATACCCTGAGCGCTATTATAGGAGCGCCAAATAGAGAGTGACCGCTAATTAAAATGTATTCAAAACTTTCAACAAAACTTTCCGCTACATTAATATGTAAAGGTGTACATTAATATATATGTAAAGGTACATTAATATATTAATTTACGTTATCAAATTAATGCAATTTAATTAATATAAATTAAAATTTGTTAACAGCCTTGGGCGCTTAATTGTTTGTGGGAAAAGGGTGGTTATTAGAGAGTGGGTGGTAAATAGACAAAATACCGCACTCAAACAGAGACGTAGGAAGCTACTCAGAAATGGGAAAACCAAGAAAAAGGGGCAATGGTAACTACTGAAGCACTTTTCTGTAAACGTTTTTCAAAAAGAGGGCACATTTTAACCAAAAACTGGAGAGGCCATGGCTCCTCTGCCTCCCTGGTTCCTACGTCGCTGGACACAAATACGCCAAAATTTCAAGACTTCCAGCCTTTTTAACTTTTTATAGAAGCGAATTTATAGAAGCGAATTAAGAGTTGGATACCTTGTATGTCAAAATCTAACAAATAATCACTGAGTTATAATACGCAATGAAACCAAAATGAAAGATTTCTACTGCTGCAATCTGCAGAAAATTAGCCTGCGTGCAGCCTCGAACATACCATTAGAGACGAGGCTATTGGAAATTAGTCTGCGCGCAGCCTCGACGCACGCAGGCTACTCAAAATACCACGTTGACTTCCATTAATCCATTAATGTTGGCTTTCCTTTGGTATCTAGCTCAAGGATTACTTAGCAGCTTTTGGCAAACAAGGTATCAAGCTTTAGGCCGAAGCCTCTCTGCATCAACTTTAAGAAAAAACAAAATCATAAAATCCAAAGCTCCTCCACAGCACATTTTCAAACGTGGGCAGAGTTTTTGGGCTACTTGGTACGAGTTGCATGCCAGGGCGTAGAGATCCCTTCTTTGCTTGCAACATCACAGATTTCAAACACAATCAAAAATTCTATCATCGATACAATATATACTTTAATTAAATATCTGATCTACAAAATTAACATGAAATTAAGATTACAATTAAATTAAATCAAAAATTGCAAAAATTTAAACAACTAAATGCTGCTAATGCACCTAAATTAATTTTTTATCATCTCACTTTTAGAATTCATGCCCACTTCATAAAATTGTCCGGAATAGAAGTTAAAAGTTACTGCTCTTGGAGCAGGCCGAAAGAAAATTATCTTGTGCGTAAAATAATAGTACGTCTATGTACATAATACCAAACGACAGCTTCAGTCTTCAATCTTAACAGCCACATAAAGATAAAAGATTCGCCCTATTCTAATTTCACCGCCTCCAAGTCAAATATAAAATCTTACACCGTTAGAGTAAATAAATCTTAACATCTGATTATATGTCATGGCTCTTCAGGAATTTTTTCGGTGTCTGCTCGCAAACAGCATTCGACGATATCATGATATGCCACAATTTCATTTGCTTTTCTTTGGAATGTACTCAAAAACATCCTCTTTTCATCTGGCTCAATTATCTAAAATATCAACATTGCAAATTAAATTTTATTGCAGCCCAATTTTATTTCTAAGGCAGATCTTGCCGGGTGGCCCAAAAAGATGTCCCATGTTATCAAAGCTGCTATAGAAGAGCGTTAGTTTTGATAATGATCTTTTCTTTGAAGTAGATGTTTAAGGCTTTAACTTGAAATTTGATACCTTTTTTGCCAAAATCTACTAATTAAACCCTGAGTTATGCTGAGGGAAAGCCAGTGTTGATGGTTTTCTCAAAGCCATAATGTAATATTTTCAGCAGATTGCAGCAGCAGAAATCCTCTATTTTTGGTTTCATTGAGATCAACTCAGTGATCATTCGGTAGATTATGGCAAACAAAATTTCAAACTATAAAATAAAACCTCCCATATCAAATTTAAGAGAAATTACAAAAACTCCTACACAGTAGCTTTGCAAATGGATATTTTTTGGGCCATCTCGTATCTAAGTTCAATTTCACAGATATCAGACAATATAAAACTATCTTAATTAAAAAAGTTAACTTATTTTGAAATAATATATATACAGTTTTTTATGCATTTACTTACTAATATACGACGTTTTACATTGTTCATAAATGGGACAATATGGCCTTTCCCGAGATAAAAGGGTTATTTAGTCCATGAAAGTTATTTAGTTATTTAGTCCATAAAGATAAGGTTAAAGTATACAGAACAAAATATATCATTGGACCCTATTCCGCCGGCCCTAATTTAACACTGGCCCTAATTTAACGTCGGCTCTTTCAATGCTCTCATAAAGAAACCCCTAACCGCCGGCCCTTTCCGCCGGGGACCAAAAATAACGCCACTAAAGGCGGGCAAAACGAGGGTCAACAAGGTAGAAACATCTACATATAAATTTGGCTGAATGTTCTATTTGTGAAATATGACAATATATTAAAGAAGCATATAGATTAAAGCATTTTGAGCTTTGGTCTGAGTCGTCAGTTGTGGAGGAAATGAAAAGAACGACCGTTGCAAAGAAAGATTCTTTAAAATATATATTTAATCCAAAAATTTACATAGAAACAAGGGCTACATAAACGTTTGTTACTTTACAAGCAACAATCAATCTAAACAAAACGGAATAAAATAAAATGAACATTACAAGAAGAATACGTTACAAGAATAATATGTTACACGTAAGAGGAAAGAAAACAAATATTAGTTGATTGCTTAAAAAGTTCTAAAATGTATATGAAACTTAATGTGCCCCTGAGAATATTTTTGTTTGAAGTAAATTAAACTTTCTCATGGCCATATAATATATTTTGATGAGTTTACTATGGCAATAGAAAGACTTGATAATTCGTGAGGTCTAGGGATGTCATTTATACTGCCGAGAAGATCGTGTCTCTGAACATCATAAGCATGGAAGAAGGATGATTCAAACATTATTATTAGTACTGGGTGACCCAAAAAATGGTTTCCATCTTTGACAGCTCATATAAAATTGAAGTATTGGCGGATTGAGATGATTTAAACTTATTTTCATAGCTAAAACATGAAATGATATATCGTGTATTTGTTAGGATTTTTCTGGCATTTAAAATGGGTCAAGCATGCGGATTTACAAAACCTATTTTTTTTAACCATGAGACAGTGAAAATACCTCTGGGAATAGTAAAAACAATGAGAACTATTCCCAATAAATGCAGCGGAGATGTCCTAAGTGTCATAAGAAATAAGATTTATGCTCCTTAGTCACAAAAAACTTCCATATTTGTCATAAGTTCAATTATTCAAAACAAAGATGGCTACCTATTTATTACATTTTGTTGCCTTTTTGTACATATAGGCAATAGCCTCATTTTATAATTTATAACTTTGAAATGTTTTGAAGACCAAAAAAATCTGAAAAGATCTTAAATATCTATGTTAATGTTTGCGCTATGAAGCAATGTTAAAATTACTGCAATCAGTCAACACGCGGTGGTGTTATTTCGAAACGTTGTAATCTATATGGTTCTATTATAGATTGTCATATTTCTTAAATTATTATAGATGTACTCATGAATTACGCAAGACATCGTATGTCATTGGTGGTTTGCTGATCAATATAAAAATATTTCGAAATTATATTTTTTGACACATACCTGATTTTGATAGAAATCTAATGCCAACATGCTGAAAATTCTTTTATCATCAATATCCAGTTTTCCTTTTCTGCTCAATATATATGGGAATCTTTGCTTGAATCAAGGCAACTGAATAAGCTGAATAAGTTATTGCTACATTAGCACATGGTATTACCATTTCATAATGTATATATATATATATATAAGGTATAATGATTTCACTAACGTACTGACGTTTTACTAAAACTAAATAAATATGAATACTTCTACTATACTTCCAAGAATTCAGTAAAATCTAGGAAATAGTCCAATTGCATTAATACTGAAGAGTCAAACTGCTCAAATTTTGACCAGCCTCGTGGTAGCTAACAAAAACAAATTTTCTTCCTCACAACCTGAAACATAAATGTGTTGAGGTGTTCTTAGAGAAACAATCCTAAACGGCAAACATTAATGGAAAAGGATACAATGATTGAAGCCATGGATTCATCGTGCCACTGATCAAGAAGCAGTTTAAACTCCAAATTGCCATCGCCAAAGGAGTCCTATAAAATGAATTACATTAAAACTACTGTCACCCTAAACTTAATACAATCGTCGTAGTTATCACTACTGACTAGCAACGACAACAAAGAACGAAAGAACAAGGATCGAATAGAGTCTAATGTCACTCAATGATAAAACTAATTTGAGTAATGTAATAATATAATAAAACAAAGACTTTACAAAGAGTACGCAAAAATTAAAATGTCAAAAGCAAGACGATTTTGCAATGAAGTAGATTTAGAGTTTGTTTTCGATACTTTTGTTGCAAGTTTATTAGCTTGTACATTTAAAATTAGTAATTCCCAAAAGTAAATAATATATAACAAATGCTACAAACATAGCTCATCAATACAACAAACCTTTGAACAAAACTGCCCAATGAAAGAATGATCCAGCTTCGTACAGCATCTTGTTGCCCTTGACGATGGAGTTCATCAAAAACCTTCAAAAAACAAAGTACTTGTTGCTATAAAGAATCTCCGTCCCATCTCCGTCTAAAACGAATTCTAAAGATATATATCTTAAGAAAGAATAAATACTACCGGGTGTCCTAACAAGGGCTACGGACTTGATCGAGTCTAACAATGATAGTATTACCTAAAACTCTACGAATGTTTTTTGCTGTTACTCATTCCATATTCAGTAGCGAAATAAAAAAAAAAATTAATTTATTGTAAAATCGTAACTTGACGTTAATTAATTGGGGATAACTTATGATAAACTGCAAAAATGATTTACACAACACATTATAAAAAACTATACCATTATCTAACCAACAATAGTTTTGTTCAGTAAAAGCGTTATTTTCCAAAATCACAAAACAACAAACGTACATCAGAATCCCCCAAAATCAAATATTTTCCTTTAGGCCATTCTGCAAAAGCTCTGGTTTGACGGTGATGCACAATTTCAACTTCAAAAATTAATATCTCAAGTTACCAGGCACCAAAAATTTTAAAACAAGGTATCAATGATTAAGTTAACTATCATTGAGTAACAGCAAAAAACATTTCGAAGTGTTTTAGGTAATATGTTCATCGTTAGAATCCGTAGCCTTTTGTGACACCCGGTAATTAGATACTACACGACAGCATAAAAAAAACACAACTGCGTAAAAATATATTTTTATATCCTATAAAGAGTTTGAAACCTGATTACAATGATTAAAAACATTTTAAACATGAAGGAGAGGCGTCTTCAAGAAGAAAGACAATAAATGGGAATAAAATCCTGATGTCATATTTAATAGATATGATTTAAGAATCATTCAAACCAGTTCAAAATAAAATGGATGTGATCGTATGACTATTTAACGGCCTAAATAGAATGAATATGACAATAGCCTAACTTGATTCTGATTTGATTGCAGGTGTTTGATTATTGCTAGTTTTATATATCATCATTACTTGCTCTACATTTTGAGAAAATCCAGAATTGATAAAATGTTGAGCAAACAGAGTGATTGGGTGATGCTGATACGTCACAGAGTAATATAAATAAAAATAAAAATAAATAAAATGTTTGGTGAACAGTTTGATTAGGTGACCTTGTGACATCCCAATGTAAAAAAATATACAAAAATGAAAATCGACAGAACATCTTAATTAATTTGTATCTTGTCATAAAGTCTATACTAGCAAAAACAATCTTACAGAAGAACTAATTATACATTTATTAAGACACTCTACCAAAAACCTAATTAAGTGATATTTTATTACCTGAAATGCAACTTTAGCAATAAGCTCAGGATGTGGCTGTTGGCTTGACAAAAACTCGCTGAAAATTTTGTTCATGACTTCTTGCACCGGCAGAAAATCAAGCAGCATGCTGGGAAGTACTTTTGAAACAAGAGCTGCTTCGGCTGCTGTACCTTTCCTTATCCTAAATGAAAGGGAAAAAAACATAATAAGAACTTTAAATATCACATGTAAGCAATAAATAGGTCGGTGTTAGATAATAATCGAGATAATTACATACACCATCTCTAGATGTATGACACATATTATTTCGTTTGTATGTGTCACGGAATGTACAATTTTCATTTGTCATACATCCAGAGATGGTGTGCGTGTGAGTCATCTCGACTTGATCTAACATCGACAAATGAAATAGGTAAAGCATTTTGCTTCCGGTGGCCGTAACTCAATTATTATAGGGTAGGTTTGTGGGCATTGAGAAACACCAATGTCGCTGTTTCCTAACAAACGTCATTGGCACAGGGACACAAGGTATGATAAGAATAAACTGCTGCAGAAACAACAATTCGCGTTTCCTTGAGCCCTTTACATTCAGTCTGTAACAGAATCTGTACACAATACTGATAGAAATACGGATTTGATCAAGAATAGAAGCGATAATTTTGCTCAAATATATTCAAAATAAATTTTTAACTAATCTTTGATAGTTAATTTGAAGATAAATACCTTGTTTGTTGATATCAGTGCATTGTGAGATAGAATAATAATTTTGAAAATTGAAATTTGCTTCCCACTCAAAACCAGAGGTTTTAATTTTGGCCTACGTTCTCAAAAAATCGTGTTGTAGGATTTTCTGAATCACGGCGGTGTTCCAGACAACATACTTTGTTTTCGGAAACACTTCTGAACAATGATTCCAAACAGAATCTTGAAAATCAGTTGTCCATGACTAAATTTTTGAAAACTGAAATGGCTGTTTCATTTTGGTAGATTTTTAGTAAAAATTCTGTAAAAAGATAAGTGTATCCAAGCACCATTAAATTCATTTCGTAAAACGCTATGGTTTAGGAGATCCAAAGAAAATCTAAACCTCTGATTTTGGGTTGGAGGCAAATTTGAACTTTCAGAATTATTTTCTCGATTAGGTATCAATTTTTAAGTTGACTACCGAGAAATATTTTAAAAATTGTTTCGAATAAATTTGAGTTAAACTGGCAACGATAACCTTGATCAAAGCTGTTAACTCTTTTGCGATACCCGGTACTAGTCACGAATAAAGGCCTACCGAGTAAATATCTGCAATTGTATACCATACCTGTTAAATAAAACAGCCAGCCTTTCCATCATCACCAACTGAGAATCGGCAATAGGAGCATTTTGTGGGTCTGTTGTGTCTTGCATTCCGGCACCTTGCTGGCCCTCTTTACCTGCAAAATGGATTTGTTCCAAATATTTCAAAACTCTGTCATGTCTAATACCAAACTACATTATAGTCAATACATTAGCAAAATAAAACGCAATAATAAAAATACATTTTGCTTCAACGAATAAGGGGGAAATTTTGTAAAACAAAAGATTTTTCACTGTAAAGAATAGATTTCAACACCTTAAACGCAGCCATGCAAATCATAGTCAACGAAATCATATAATTTAGCTGTCCTTGTTTATTTTGATTTGATTGAGTGCACCTAGAGGGTGAAATCTATTCTTTTAAATCGCAAATCGCATTGTCAGAGCATATTTCAACACCTTCAACGCAGCCAAGCATATTGTAACAAACGAAATCATTAATTTTACTGTCTTTGCTTACTTTACATTGATTGATTGAGTGAAATTTATTGTTTCAAATCGCATTGTTATATTTGAAACCGAAATCTTTTGCTGCGCAAACTTTCCCCCTGTTCTTCAACGAAGGATAACAAATGAAAGACGGAAATAAAATTAAATGTAAATACTTAGCTATCATTGAGCATTAGTTGTAACGAAATGTAAATATGGTAGTTATCTTACTATAATTTCAAAGAACACGTTTATTTACTACCATAAAGAAGATAGCAATTCCTAAAACGGTATGAAAAAGAATAAGATGAACACCAATTACACGTAAATATTGAAGGTGGATAAATGTGTTTTTAAAGTGTTTCAAAAGTTCATCACGGGACAAAACGGACTCCAGTTTCAGATTCATCATAAAAAATTAGCCTGAGTGAAACATTTTACATTCCAAATCCAATGAATATTGAACGATTCTTGAGGTCCAAACTCTGATAGCTTTCAAAATTAAACAAATATGTCGTCTGATATAGAAACAAATCTTACCTGTATACATGCAAGTACACAGGAGCCCGAGAGCAGACACCATCCGATCTGGGTTGTCAGACTGAAGACTGTTTAAAGAAGAAAAAGACTTCGTTATCATGCCTCGTTATCATTATCATTATGCCTCGTTATAATTATCAGATAACCCAACCCGTTTCTCCAAAAGACGTCACATGGCACAATTAAAAATGAGTCGATACTGGCTCATAGTATAGATAACGAGGCATACTATCTTTAGAAATATGACAAATAGCAATTGTACAGTTCGCTTTTACAAAGTTACAGTAGAAACCCTAAAACGTACGAGAACCTTGGACCTTAGTACTGAGTAACTTGTTTCACAAAATCTTCTTTTCCTTCTCCTGTATTGATGTGAAAATGGGGCTCTTTTAAACCACGATAAAAAGCAACAAAGGAGATGAATGGTATATAAAAATAATAAGTTGAAAATGTTTCAAACAACAACGTGTTTGCAACTACATACCAATTTTGAGCCATTTTCGCCAGTCTATCACACGTGCTTCGTGCAATGCTAAACGATACAACGAGTCTTTCTAGGCCTCTGAACAACAAACTCGCAACAGGAGCAGGCACTTGAGCCTCATTTGATGACAGAAGAGCAATACATGTCTGCAAAGAGGAAAAATTAACAAGACAATTCAAAAACGGGAAAAGAAGTAATTACCGCTTGAAAAAACTCTTCCAAAATGATTGTAAGAACGGAAAATGAATTGGCAAAGAAATTTGCCCAAATTTTCAATAACATGCCGAAATTCATCAATGTTAAATATTTCTATTTCTTTCATTTACTTTTCATTTTTCATCTTCATTCTAACTCTTTTATGCATGGTGGCCCCTTAGTTAAAGACTGCTGTACAGAGGACCATGTTAAAAATTTACAATTTTATAAAAGCCTAACATAATTTAAAATATACAAAATTTACAAATATAATCTCATCACAATTGTTAAAAATTACATTATTAAAAATACAACACTAAAATATAACGTAAAGGCGTGAATATGCATTCAGTAATTTATAAAATGCTTTGTTTGAAGCTTTGTACAGAAGAGGTGTTATCAACACCATTCCAAAGTATTGCGCTTCGGTATGAGAAAGATTTTGACCTTCGTTTGCTTTTCTGAAAGGAACGCTAAGATCCATTTCACTATTTCTAAGCTGTGTGCCATTTGGATTGTCAATTCTTGAAAAGATTTTAGATAAATAATATGGAGCAAGACTGTTCAGTTTTCGATATGGAGCGATTCTGTGTTAAGTCCGAGGTTTTGTGTTAATCATATTCCTGATAGAGGGCCAATTGAATCTCTGTAATAATGGGTTAGCTAAAACATCTACATTTTGTTGCTATCCTAACAGTTCTATTTTGCAATTTTTGGTTTGATACTGATATTGGTATTGAGTATTGATATTGGTTTCACTACCACAACCCCAAACTGGACAGTAGTATCTGATGTGTAATTCAACAATATTTCAATATATTTTATTCAACCTTTTAGGAGATTTTTTTATCACAGGTGTCAAATAAAATGTCTGATGAAATATTTAATAAGCTGTTTGACGAAGCCTTCATGATAAGTCAATATGGAAACATTCAAAAAATTATTTGATCGCCATTGTAAAACCCTACATTTTCCAAATCAAATTGGTATGGTTATTAAATTTAAATTATATTTTAGCTTAATAGTTCACGAGGTGGTGAACAAATGTACTCAATTTTACTTGGTAAAGATCTGTCTATAATTTTAACAAAGTCTTTAGTACTTTGATAACATATTTTTCATTTTGAGTAATACGGGTATACAGGTATTTCAAAATGTAGGCTCTTAAACGTGGAAGGTTCTTATATACGGGTTTTTGATGTACTGATGTACGGTTTTTCTAATAAAAGCCAAGGCACACACCTCTATTACGATTGATGTGAATGTGATATCTTGAACTTCTGTTGAGCAAGTTTCCATAATGTAAAATGCGGTACTCCATACAAATGCACAGAAACGTTGACTGATGACTTGAATTGCACTGAAGAAAGTAAGTTTAGAATAAGAATTTGATTAAATTTGCTTTTTTTGCACAGCAATGGTCTTCGAATTTCTAGTTTACAAACAACAGAAAAAAGAAGAGGATGAGAAGTTAAGCAAAAAACACAGAAGAGAAAGAAATACACCAATAATTTAAACAAAATGACCTAAAGTTAGCTTCAATAAAATGAAATAGAGTATTGTCGCCCTGAATAGAACATCGCCCTGAAATTAAATACATCGAATTTTTTATGATCTTTTCGGATTTGTGAGAGCTGCATGTTCTAACTTCAAGCCAGATACACGCGCTCTTTATAAGATGAATTGTTTCATAAACGTCTAGAGAATAACTAATAGTAAAAAATAAGGTGTTTCATTTTAGGGTTACGTTCCATTCAGGGCAATATTGCTCTGGTAAATTTTCGAAAAATCCAATTTATAATTTCTTTCGAAAATAGGGACACAAAATAGCCGAGAAAAGAAAATATTGATTCTGCATTTGTGAAACACTATAGTAGCTTTGTTTTCACAATGTATTAATCAGTTTTGTGCCTTCGTTTTACATTTACCAGTAAAACGTTTAAAAGACTGGAAACATGACGATTTGCAGAATAAATCACAATAGTCATAGAAATAATCATAGCGTTTTATTGCAGCAATTCCATCGCCGCCAAATTATTCACTTAGTCTTTTTGGCGCCTATCATCTGAACCGCCAAAAATTCTCACCACGTGATAAAAAATCTTTCTATTGTCTATTTTTCTATATATACAAACAACGTCTTTTATTTCATTTAGCTTGAAAATGATGTTAAGATGACATCGAAACGTCG